>VXAD01003536.1:1330463-1439294 GCA_013399195.1 Dicrurus megarhynchus
TTTGTTGGTGTGTTTGGGGGGGGGGGGGGGGGGTGTCTGAGGGTTAGCAGTAGGGGAGGTCAGAAGAGGTGAAAAAGATACCTACCCTAGAGGTATGAAATATTAATTCAAATAGTCATTAGGGAAAGTAAAGGTAGGTGAGAACAGCAGCCATCATTCCTTCTGCAGCTTTACCTGCATCCTAGCTAACAAATAAACAAGAAGAGTCTGTAGGAATAGCCAACTCCATTTTCATCAATACAACATGTCAATCCCATCCTTCTCCTAACACCCAAACAATCAACCTGCAATACTGGACCTCATAATCTGGTGTCAAATGCTCTAAAATGATGCTAACAGCTCATAGCAAACACTGCAAAAAGACACACTCTGCACTACAGCCTGAAGGCAGCAGGCAGAGGCTTGGGCACACTTGCTCTTACAAACTGCTGGAGGCTCCTGCAGTAAGGAAATGGCAGGACTCATCACAGAGCCAGGAGAAAGAAACAGAGACAAACTCAGAAGAAAATTAGAGAATATTCAACTTGCTTCCCTCTCGATTTTACTCTTGAGAATATTTTTGGCTCTGCTTCCTCATGTGTTTGCCTTACCCAATCTACAGACTCTCCCCTGAGAATTCCTCTTCTTAATACGTGTAGGAGGTTTTGTATTTTCTGCTGGGATCTCATTCAGAGCACAACTTTATAGTGAAGTTGCATTAGCAGCTACTGACATGGATGGTTTTAATCCTGGATTGTTTTCATACACAGTCTGAACAGACTGAAAAGTGTAATGCAGAATGCACATTTTACTTTGCCACAGTAATAGGTTCATCCATTCTTAACACACGAGTTACTTACCTGCCCTCCTGAAAGCTCACGTCCATGGTGTTTCTTTCAGGAAAGGTACCTGGTTGACTTGATAGTGTTTTGACTTTGTAGCATTATAAGCATGTATTTTCAAAATATTATTTCCTAACAAGAAACTAGGGGACTGAAAATTGCCGAGATATCTGCACACCTGGTTCATAGCTGTGTTCAAACATACAGCCACCTGCTGCATCAAGAGCCAGAAAGGAAGGAAACCAACTGCACAGACTAGGAAATCAATGCAGAGTCAAATTAAAAAGAATAAAACAACGTTATACATTGTGAAGTAGTGTTCAACACAAAAATGTAAAAGGGATTGTGACAGTACAATGTGGGGAAAAAAGAGAAGTGTAAAAAGACAAAGACCATAGTTCTGGGATCTTATTTTCTTGTGACCCACACCTGATCTAAAGAGAAGCTACAGGAGACAATGGTGGCACCATACAGTTAAAGTACTAGAGATAATATTTCCTCCTTAACATTATACTATGTTTGTAATAAATTTAAAAAATATATATTTTCCTGTAACAACTCCAAAGGATGTATGTCATAATAAATTTCTGTTTTGTTTTGGGGATTGGTTTGGGTTTATTACTAGATCCTATCTTTTATATGAAAAGTCAGACTCAATTACTTTAAGCATGCAACAAATTCAGACAAGGATGCAGTTTAAAGATATCTAAGTCTATGGGCATCACAATAATTCAATTATTATCAACACGTAACATGCTTTAATGAATTGTATTACTTGATTCTGATTTTTATTAAAATCTTAGTGAAAACTAAACTGAGAATTAAATTATTTCCTGCTTATTCACACCTGTCATGTAATTGGTCTGTTACTACATTGGCATCACTATAGTTATAGGAATTATTTTCTCTTGTTTTACTGTATGAACTACCTATAAGAATTTTATAGCTTTACAGAAGCATTGTTGTGCAACTTTTAACCTGATTTCCTCCTCTTTGGGATGTAAAGAGGATGAGTTCAGCACAAAGTAAGGAAAATAAAGCAGGGTCCCATGTCAACAACCCCCCATAACAACAGCTTGTGTGTTAAAGAGAGAGGTAGGAGCTCAGTGATACAAAAATTTTAAGTCCCTTGAAAATATACTAAAGTCTATTCCAGACTCACAGGGGGAAATCTATGCATTTTCAGCATATTTAATAAGTGTAATAATTGAAATGCTTCGAAGTTAGAGTGATTAAAAGCTACATTTATCTTTTCCAGCACATTAGTGTACAATTACAGCTGGTCTAAAAATAGGCAAAGTTACTCATAGCTGAAAAGATCAAAAATTGTATAACTTGAGTGACTTGGTTTATTTTTAGGCCAGTCTTAAAAAGATCAAGAGTTCCACTACATTAGGGAAAAATGTAATTGCTGTTGGTAGTCACGCAGACATATTTTCTTGAACTGAAGACTAAAGCTGGGAACTTATAAAAAATTGTTTTAAATAGATCATGAAATAATCTCCAATTTCTGCAACTTTTCAATAAAAGACAAGTTGATTAACTCAGCCAAGAATAGTAACACTTTCTTTTTGGAAGCCCTGCACGCAAATTAGAACTCTCATACTTTGAAATTACTATTTTTAAAAAAGTCTGCAGTTTACATTTTCTCACTAAATCTAATGAAACAAAATGTCTGTTTATCTATATTTACGCATACTACAGATAAAACAAACTTGCAATGAATTAACATAATCTGCAGAAAAACTCAATTTTCTGCCCTGCATGTGCAGGTGAATACACAAAACAGATTGATATCTCCCATTGCGAGTGTGGCTCAGTGTTTCTAAGCAACCTTGCTCCATCATCTTCTGTGACAAAAACAAGTGAAGAGTTTGAACTGCAGTCTGATAGAGCTGTGAATACTAATGACTTACCAAAAAAAGAAAAATCTCATCTCTCATTGAATTCCGAATGGAACAAAAAGAAGCCACAATTACAAAAATACTTATTAAACTGAAAATTCAAACAATTAAATATAATTGTGTCTTCAGTAATTATCTAAGAAATGAGAATTCAGATTTCAAACAACCAAATCAGGTAATTATTTATTTCATATGCAGCACACAATATCCATGAACATACACATTCCCAAAATCTGCAAGCACACAACTAGAGATGGCAACATTTCCTGGCTACAGAATTTATTTTAATCCTTTCACCAATTCTGAAAAGCCAACCCACATCAGCAGGAAATTAGTTGCTCTGACCTCACCAGCCAGGTTCATCATGTACCATCACACAATAGTATTGAAAATGCAAATGCTGAAAGCAGCATACCACTATTCTGCCCCAAAAAGTAGCTTGAAGTTATGTAATTGTTACTCATTTTCATAAATTGCATTCTGACAGACTTGCAGGAACTACAGGATAGAGTAACAGGTCAGAAATTTGCCTATTAGTCCTTGTTCACCCACTCTGAATTCTGTCTAATACATAAGAAATATGTAAGGGGGGAGAAAAACCCCATATGTCTTTCTACTATCATTGGGGGGATGGCAGGAAAATGCACATACCAATTCTCAGTAAAACTACGCAATTAGCAATTCAACAAAACGAAACCCTATTCTTTAGAAGAGCAGTAATTATACTGCTTAGGCACTAAAAATGTCTCACAAGAAAGTGAACATTTTTCCAGAAAATAAAGCAAGCTTTGACAGTTTCCTGCTTACTAGAAATCAGAAGAAAAATCTGATTACTGTCATACCCCCTCGGCCTAAACAAGATATATCAATTATTAATATTTTGTCTTTTAAGGACAAAATCTCTGTGGTTGAGTTTACCTAAGTTACAGCCTCCTCTCTACTACTGCAATTTGTCCAGGACAAAATGAAAACAAACTGAACACCATCAGTAGTTTCAGCACTTTCTGAAAAGCAATGTGAAACTAAGTGCCAAGTATAGAAAGCAAGAAGAGCAAGACAAAAATATGAAAATTAAGGACATATAGGTTAATTTTCATTCCTATGCCAGAATACCATGGTGCTGTTGCAATTCCATTATTGAGAGATGCCTCTGTCCAAATTAAGGTGCAAACAAGACCAAATGCCAAACTCAATAGTACGGATTCTAATTAACAGTAGATATGAGGTAGAGAGAGAGAAAGGAATAGGAAAGGGAGGAGAGGAGCAAAGCAGGTGCCAGATGGGGAGAAAAAGAAAGGAGAGTGAGAGAGAGAGAGAGATTAAGTAGAAAGATACCACCCCCCCATGGATCCAGCAGCATCCAGCTGGTCCTTCTTTCACCCTGGGCTTCTCGATGGTGGTGGTCCCAGAGCTGTTCTTCTGGGGGTACCACCTTTATACAGCCCAAGTTCCAGGTATCCACAGACCGTAGATGCCACTCCCAGTACTTGCAGTGATAAGTGTATAAGCAGTTGATTCCTTTCCCACAGTTTGCCACAGTGGGGAATTTTTGTCCGGATGCATTAACCCAGATGTGCAAACCAAACCTCACCTCCTGTCAGGCTTGGAACTAGCACCTTTCTGTTGCAAATGCCTCTCTCCTGCGCTTACCTCACGCTCCTGATGCGGTGGCTTATCTCACGGCAAGTTCCTTCTTGTGGCCTTTACAGTGTTGGAGGCAACTTTAATTCTCTTACGGGTGCCCACAGGGTTGACCAGAGCTGACAAGGTGCAAGCACTTCTGAGAGAACCTCAGCACTGTCGGTGCTCATGGTGCTGTACCTTCCCCTACAACGATTGGACACTTGCTTGCAGTTCTTAAAGAGTTTTTCACAGAATACTCTGAGTTGGAAGGGACTCACAAGGAATGTCCAGCATGTCATACACTTAACTGTACGTACTGGATGATCTCAAGAAGAGGGGAGATGGGGAGATCAGTATGAAGTTACTTAGTTACAAAATGCTAATAACAATTATTAACAAATTAGATACTTTTTTCCCCACAACCCCTCTTAAGTGTTTTCCATGTAACATATTCTTGATGATGTGAATGTCTCCACGTTAACCTTGCAGACTGAGCCTTTGCGCCTGGCTGCATCCCAGGCAGTCTTAGGCAATGCACCAAACACAGGAAGCAGGAGATTCACAGATGTTGTGCTACAGCTTTTTTAGAGGTTTTGCTTCTACTTAACTGACATTTTAAGAGACAGGATTTAAGGACAGTCACAAAGCAGCTAAAAATGGATTTTGCATACACAAGATTTGCCCATGGCCTGAAAATTCAGTCTACTGTATTATACAAACATACAAGATACAGTCCTAATACTGTAAAGATGCTTTTTTGGAACAACTAATAGCTTTTTACCAGGTAGAAGAGATTTTCAGTATATTTTCCACAGCAATATGTAAGACGACAAAGCATTCTGCTGATGTAAGAATATGAAAACATCATTTCAAATGTATGGTAAATTGAAAATGGGATGCTCTGGAAGAAACAGATATATATATATTTGCACTAACAAAATTACATATCAAAGACTTATTCACATAAAAAAAATGTTCCTTCCACCACATTATCACTAAAGCATGTATCAAAATACTGTAAAAAATGCTTTAAAAGAGCACAATGCATAAATATCAGCAATTTATGAAAAAGTTCCTTTACAGTTATTAGTTTTATGCAACATTACCTAGAGATTGATATGTAAGTTATCATATTGATCTGCTCTCCAAAATTGAAAGCAATACAGACTAGAGAGAGAGGATGCACAATGAATTCATAAACTATGAAATTGCAATCTCATTACCATTTTGCTTTTCCCATACTACACAGGATTGTTCTGATAGCAATACGGACTCTAGCCAAGGAGCCAAGAACCTGGCACTAAGGCTACAGTCAGGTTTTCTGGGATATAAATGTGAAAGAACAAACCTAGTGGCTGGACTTCTAAAACACTTCTTTTCCCATAAAACATCTAATGAAGCTGTCTGGAGGAGAAAACTTTGCTAATAAAATTATAAATCACTCTCTTGGCTCCATCAGGGGTCACTTGAAAGGTTCTCCACATCTCTCAGAAGAGACTTGCTTCTACAGAAACTGTGTTATCGTTGACAAAGTGATGTTAAGATGCATCAATAAAACAAGCTAGTCAGGATTTGAAGTGATAGATAACTTTTATTAGACCACCCTGTTGTTAACAATAACAACAATAATAATAATGATGCTTTAGTGCACATAAATCCTTCCTCAAGTGTGAAGCAAGACCCAGGCTTTTAATAGAATGTAGAACATTGCATAAGCATAAATAATCCTCAGTTCTCACTTTTAATTTCTATGTAAAATAAAGTAGGGATTTTTTCCATTAGGTAAATTTCATTTCGTAACACTTCATTAGTCCAAATAATGAACAGATTATGCTAGAGTACACAAGAAAGCTTAAAAAATTATAAAAACTTTTCCACATGGGTTTTTACTTTTCCACACTGAGTTCAAGAAGCATTTGGACAATGGTCTCAGGCACATGGTGTGACTCCTGGGGATGGTGCTGTGCTGCACCAGGAGTTGGACTCTATGATCCTTGTGGGTCCCTTCCAACTCAGCATCTTCTGTGATTCTGTGAACACAACCTGGGATCCCTCCTGCAAGCCACAGAACCTTACACCGAGGCAGGAAGTCATTCTCCAGCCCAACCCTTTCACATCTCTTTGGTGAGGTCCAATAGTCCTTTTCTCCACAATTTGCAGAGCTCTTAATTACATAATTACACTTCATAGGAAAAATGAAATCACATAGCAGTCCTCTCTCTTCCTTGACATGCTGTGACTCACTATAGATGGCAACCAAGATAGGATTAACCAAAGAGGCTCAACTATGTCTTGCAGTTAGGAGATAATCACCAATTACTGCTTCAGACAAATCTGATTTAGCTTTACTGCAGAAGAATTGTATGATGGGGAGAGAAAGGAGGAAAGAGACCTTAGGATTTTGATAAAGCAAACTGATTTTCCACTAAGAAAATCAAATTTTATACTTGAAGTGTTCTCTACTGATTAATACTGCTGTATTTTCTAAAGAAATCCTCAACTAAATTGAGTTATTGATCAATTGGGGGTTTTATTTAATTCACTGCTGCCACCTCTTCCTCTTTATCTAAGTATTTATATAATAAAAATAATAATAAATGGTCATCACCATGAAAGCTGAGTGCTTTATAAATTCTAAGAGGACTGTAATAAATGACTTCCTTGTTTCATTTAAAGTCTTGTCTAAAGCGAGTTTCTCTATAATTAGATGTATAAACAATAAATAAGAAATACACACAGATTTGCACTGTTTGATAAGAAATACCTTTTTTGAAAATAGAATTTATTTTTATCAAAAAATCACTACACCATTAATTTTACTTAAATTTGACATTAACTTTTACTGCATATCTTCACATTATAACGAACAAAAGGAAAAGCAAGAAATATATGGGGTATTCTAACATCTGTTCTTCGTAAAATTTAAATTAAAGCAAATTAATGCATGTTTAAGGGAAGAATTTACAAATCACTGTTACAAGCCAGTTGTTCCAGGTAACTTCCTATAGGTATCACACTTACTTTCAGACAAGTTATGGATACCTCAGCTTTGGGGCAACAGAGAAGCTGTGGATGCTCCATCCCTGCAAGTGTTCTATGTCAGGTTTAATGGGGCCTTGAGCAACCTGATCTAGTCAAAGATGTCCCTGTCTATGGCAGGGAGCTGGATTAGATGATCTTTGAAAGTTCTTTATAGCCCAAACCATTCTATGATTCTATGATTTTGTTTTACCACAACATATTTTAAATTTCTACAACAGCAAGAGCCTTTCAAAACCACTGTTTGTTGACAATGACTGTAGAGCCCACCAAGCCTGTGATGAGAGAAAGAGCAGCCCAATATCAGCCATCTACACTCCAAGATGGAAATTTGGGTCAGCAAAGAAAAATAACAGCACATGTTAAAGCTTTAATGAAAGAATGTAAAACTTCCATTGTCAACAAAGACGTTCACTTCATCTTCTCCATGTTTACTAAGATCATCCAATGGTGGACTTGGCTATGCAAAAATAATCCTCCCACACATAACCAGTAAATATATTCATCACCAATTAAGCACTGGGCTAAAATTTCCTCAGGAATCATAAACAGTATTATAGTCTTAATCACCTCCTCAAAAACAAGCAAAAAATAAGAAGAATGTTTTTAAAAAGAGCATATCATAGAAAACAAGATTCCACAGGTGCACCTTTAATTTTATGATGTTCTGATGCACCACATATTTACCAAATTAAAGGAGGACCAGTAAACAGCAGCAGATTCACTGACTGAATGAGCTGGGAAGATCTGTATGGGGGCAAAATCATCTTCCAGTTCTAAAATAGGCTTTAATATACTACTGAATGTACTAATATACATACAAGGTACAAAAACCCATTATCGTTTTCACCAGACACAAAATTCCTATTTATGATACACAATGTTGTGTATCATCTGTAATCACCAATTTAGATTATAAAAACCCTCAAGCAGTGGAACCAATAAATCATAGAATAGCTTAGAGCTATTAGAAAACATTAATTCTATTCTGAAAGCTAAATTACATTTTGCAATTTCTATCAATGGGTTTGAATGGAACCTTGAAATGATTAATGTTTTATCAGAGATAGCCCAGGCAGTGTACACAGAGGCTGCCATTCAGAATTTAATGCTGGTGATGTGTTAGTGACCAAGTAAAAACTGATAGACTTATCACCAATCCCAACACTGTTGAGCACAACAGATTGCAAAAGTAAACCATGGATTTGTAATTAAGTCTGCAAGCTAGAAGGCTCAATATTTGGTGGCTGACATGAGGCATTGCCAGCCACAACTCCGTAACAGTCCCAATACGCTTGTGCCAGGGAAAAATTCTCTTGTGATTGGTATCAGCATAATTGAAATGTATGCATGTAATTCAGGTGAGTGAACCAAGGCTCCCTCTGCTGTCAGATGAACTTTTGGGAACAGAGGCTCGGAGCCCACCCCAGCAGTGCTGTGTGCTCTGTACTCACAGTCCCAATGAAGAATAAAAACTGTAAAAGTTACATTGTGCAACTATTCCTGTTGGAGCTCCCCACCCCAGAGGAAGGTTGCACAGAAGAAAAGGTCAGATCTTTCTGTCCAAGCACCTACTACAAGAAGGTAAAAAAGCAGCATTTTAATACAGAAGAAGTGAGGTATCAGTAGCCCAGGCTTGGGGACAACTACATTTATTGTAAGTGACTTAAAAATGCAGTAAAACAAAGATCAGAACAGTATCTACCTCTTCTGATCTCGAGTATCTACAATCAACCTTTCCTAAAAGTTGTATTTAAATGAAATGGCCAAGCTGCACAGTGGATGGCAACATGACCAACACAGAGAGAGAACGAAAAACAGTCAGATGTCACAAGCAGTGGAGTGTACTTGGAAGGTAGGGGCAACATTTAAACATGTAAAAATAAGAAGATACGTGATCCTATATCACAGGATTAAAAATAAATTGAAGTCTATAAACTCTGAAGTAAGCCACCTGAAGAGGAACAAGACATCTCCAAAGAGCTAAGCAACATTTACTACAAGCCTCAATAAAGCATCCAATAATGATGCAAGTGGTGGCTGTTTTGCAACCTTTAGAATACACTCTGAAGGATTCTTTACAACTAATTGGTGGTCTGCTTAGCTCATTTAAGGCCAATACAGACAAATGTACATGCATAGTGCATGTAAGGAGAGAAAACATCGTATTCTGGTAAAGCCACTGATGGATAAGATTATTGTTAAGAATAAAAAAGGGTATTTTGTTTAAATTAAAAATGCTTTCTTCCTTTTCTGCTTCAAAAACAAAATGAAATTTTGTGTAACAATTAATTATGTATTATCCCAAAATCATCTGTCACTATTTTTCCTGAAGGAAAAGAAAGAAAGTCACATCTAGAAGATCTTTATCAATTTCTCACATACAAGCAACTTGTGTTCATATTACTAGCGTATAAATATCTCTTCAAAATAAGTGGTAAATTTTAACATTCATTTTCTCTCCCAACAGAAGAACTTCTCTATGTGAAAGTACAGAATGGGCTTCATTTTTCTTTGTGTTTGCCTAAAACTGGCATTTTTAGTTTTGCTGTGTTTTCAGTAAAATTTCTATTAATTCTTTCTCCCCTCAATGGACCTAGAGATTAAATCAGAGGTTAAATCTTGTCACTTCTCTAAAGCAAAAAGCAAACTGTTCTTAAACAAAGGACTTCATTATATAGTGCAAAAGACCCTGTTTGGAAAAAACAAAAGCAATAAGAAGAGAAAATAATCATGGAAAACAGCTTCCCCTTTAAAACAACACTACAGCTGAGTTGATCTTGCTACTTCTAAAATTCCTTCTCCAAAGAACTATTTAAGAAAGCTTACAAGAAATTATAGCAGTCAAGTTTGACTGTGTTCATTACAACAAGTTTGACTCATTGCTATCACAAGCTGGTGAGAAGATAGATTTTCATTTCCTTGCATTTTCTAATCTGAAGATGATATGGATGAAATGCTTTAATCAGTTGTGACCTATATTTTAATCAAATAAGTGCTACTGTTTTGCTTCAAGACACTTTTCAAAAAAGTTAGACCTCTACTAACCATGGAAAGAAGCATGTCTCTTGCCCTTGTCAAGTGCCAGCATTACAGGTCACAACTCAAAAAAAAGATCACAACATAAACAGATCACAACTCAAAAAAGAGGAGGTGGGGATTCCTCCTGAACACCAAGCCCTCCCCAGACCAAGAAGTCTGTATCTGAAATGCTTTTGATTCAACTACATAATTCTGTTCAATCAGGCAATTGTCAAAAATGTACCTATAAAAGCTTTACTAGCAAAAACAATTCTTAGTAATTCATTGCTTTGTTCATCTACTCCTTGGCTAACAGCCATCCCCATAAAAATTATTTAGATAAGAAAAAAGTTTACCTTTTCTTTATTTAGTTGTAGAGGGCTTAAAAGCCCTGCAGTAGCAGGAATCTGACAGCTTGTTTTCCATTACAGAAAAATTAATAGGCGATCCAAAGATTATCAAATTATAATTGTCATCGAAATCTGCTACTTTAAATAAGGCTTTATCACTCTAAATGAGAACAAAGACTTCTGACTAACAAAGGTTTTTGTGAAATCATTGCTGCTTTTTCTCACAGTTCCGTGAGAAAGCCAAGATTAACTTCTTTTAACTTTCTATTACTGTTTATTTCCACTGCTCCCTTCCCTTAAGTCTTTTTTCTTCTTTCATTACCTGGTTTCCTCCTCATACACCCAAACGGGCAGCACCTTCCTTCCCACCCTTGTTCCAGCACATCTGTTGTTGTAAAGTAGCTCAGTAGAAAAAGGTGTAATTCAGGCCCCAGCAGCCCTTCCAGTGCCCACCGTCCCCAGCTCATGCCCTGTATTGCTAAAAGTGGCCAGTTGCCTCCAGCTGAAATAAATATCTGCACAATAGAGCTGCCGTTCAAACCTGACCTCCTCCAACCCTCCTTGGTAGGCTGTTATGCAGAAACTCTAACTCCAAATGTTTAAGGCTAATTTAATGAGAAGAACTCCCAAAAGCATTTTTATTGTGAAAACCACAGTTTTTTCTCCTAATATGTAATTATGTGGATGTTGCCTCTTTTTTTAAGTCCTGTAAGATTAAAGTGCTTATTGCAGTTTAACTCCTTGAACTTGCAAAGTTACAAGAAGGACTGATAGCAAGTTGCAGAGAATCTCTGAGGGGGACAGCAAAAAAATCAACTCACAACTGAAATAGAGACCCCCTGTCAGATCACAGATGAATTTTCCTAAATAACTGGTAACCATCTCTGAAGACCAGAATATCTCTTTGGTTCATAAAAATCAAAGCCTAACCAAAAGACAACACAGACTTTTGGTGGTTTCAGCAGTATGATTACTTTTGTAAAATGCCTTGTTGCCATTTGCTCCAGTACATTTCATCAAAGTATTAAATAGCTGCACTATACTTGGCATGCTAAGCCTATCTGATTTACACTAGTCACATTAATTTAAAAGTAATAAACCCAAGCAGAGAAAGTCACATTTCTTTTGTTCAGGAAATAAAAGTGCCTTCAGCAATAGTCAATCCACATAGATTACTTAGTGGAAATCTAACCATAATCTCGTTTTACTGTATCTCCTAGAAAGGCTTCAACTGTAAAAGAAAATCAGCTTGCAGGGAGGAAGTCAACCAATAGTTCATGTAAGAATTTAGGAGACAATAGCCTAAGTTAGAACATACATGGCAGTGTATGTATATATACCTGTACAAATTATATTTGTACATGTCATATAGACACTATTATCACTTACTTAAAGATGAAGGGGAAACTGTGGAACGTATGTAGGAACACAATTACACAAGAGAGGTTTCTTTGTACACATTTGTTTAGCTCAGTTAAAGCTGTTCTTGAAACTGTAAGGAAATCCTTGTTATTACAAAAACCAAGAAAGGAAACAGTTCAAATACAAGACAAAATTAACAATTAAAAAAATTCATAAAGCAGATTTAAAGATAAGGAGTAAGGAAATTATATTTTCTTTTCCATCACTTTTATTAAAAGGATGCAGAATTGAGACATTTGCAATGCCAAAAAGTTAAATAGATGTATGAAAAACATCAGTAACTCAAAGGTCGAAACAGGATGATGGAAAATAATGAGGTCTTTCCTTTCTTTACCTCCACAATTATAATTTAGCAACAATATATAATGAGTGCTTGGTGAAACTATTATTTTGACTGGTAATACCATAGCTTTCTGGCAATCCAAAGTTTACATAAGGTAGAGCGAAGAAGACTTGGAGACTTTACTATCTGGTCTTCCTTAGTGAGGAGAAAATGGAAAAAAAAGAAGGATTTTATCTTGTAAGGTGATTTTATTCCCTTGTTTTTCAAAATCCTCAACAACTAACCACACACAACATTAGTAACACCTCCACAAGCCTGGAAGCCTGGGGAAGTGCCAAGAAAGATCCGTTTCCTATTGCAATCATCTCATCCCATTGAAACCCAGACTCAGCAAAGCATTTAATATTCAAGGTTAAATTTCAGTTTAAATAGTTGCAACGAAATGAATGTAACTGTTCCTTGTCCTAGTTCTTTACTGATCTGTGTCTACAGGGAGGAAATCACGTATTTTATGTACACAGAAAAGTACCGAAGTCTTTGTTAAAAAAAAAAGAAGACAGCAGGAGCAGGCACAAGAACAGAAACTGCCCATGATTTCAGGGTACCCTCCAAAAGCATCCACCATTATATAAGAAATAGAAGGCATAGAAGGACCTGGTGTCATTAGAGTGTCTATATTTAACTATGGTTATAGAGTTCACAGTCTCATGAATCTGGGCAAAACTGAGGCTGCTGAGGCTTAATAACATGTTTTAATTCTATTCAGTTGGGAAATTCACAGTGCCTCATTTACTATGATTGGATAAATTATATTCATTGCACATTTGCTTAGAAAAGACAAATTTCTGATAGTGTGTGGTTATATAGGCTGACCAAATGATGGTTTTAACCACAGGGATGATTTCTTGTTTCCCTCTTGTAGAGCAGCCTCTCTCAGCTGTGCGACCCACACCTCTGACCCACTCAGCAGCTCAGGAATGGGGGGGAGAAATCGCCCCTCATTAGAGCCCTGCTACTGACATTGCAGTGTTTGAGGCACAAGCAATTTAGAGCGACTCATCTTCAAAGTCAGCCACAAAATAAGACAGTTTTGATCATTTTCAGAGGTCGCATAAAGCTACTCACTCCCAAGGAGAAAAGCTGGGACATGTGGCAGGTTCAGTACTGTCTGACACACAGCATGATATTTACACTTTCACACAGACACCAAATAAATAAAGGCAACCCATTTTAGAAGTGTCTCTGTTATGTTTCCAGCCCTGAGAAAGGAAAAATATACTGTCTTTCCTGACATGATTATTTAAAAAAAAAATCCACATGCTTTGTGGTTTTTAATTATGAATATACTTTTCTAAAAAACAGTATTTTTTTCTGAGATAATTTATTTAGGAAATATATTTTCATTGCCTAGACTCAACTGAGAGAGTAACAGGGATGTCCTGTAGCCTGTCTGAGGCTGCAAACAGGGGGTATTCTCAGAGGGCCCTGGGAGTCACCCTGCATCCACAGCTGAGTGTTGCCTGCTGCAGTGGCCACACCACAAGGGACTGTTGTGAATGGGGTTCAAAAATGTGGAAACCACACGTAAGGCAGCACACCTACGACAACCCAGCCAGCCTGTGAGGGATGGAGAAAGATCCCTGACATTGCAAGAGCTTGCCTGCTTTTATCCATTTATTTGCTTGACTCAATAATATCTGAGAGCACATTTGAATTTAATTTCCTTTGGTTTTAACACTAACATCTTCTAAAAGAAAATCACATTTAGAAAAAGCCCACTGTAACTGGTGCTCACAGATAAAATCTCAGCTAAGCACACAAGACAGCTCTATTCATGACACCATGGCTTCCCCCCCAGCAAGCATCAGTACAACCTCCCTGCAAGTGTTTGATACACTCCCAGCCCCAGCTTGGCTCTCACTGAACCCCTGCAAGGTCAGTAAACAACCTTCTCTAAGTAATATCCTGCCTGGGCAGGAAGCCATGGGGAGGCAGAGCCTTGAATAGCAGAGAACACACCCAGCCAGCATATTCAGAGGTCTTCGGAGGTGTATGTACTCCATTATCGCTGAGTGGCACGAGGATGGAAGCACAGACACCCAACAAAGCAGCATCTAATAAAAGCGATGGTCAAGAGTCGGAAACAGCAGCAGCAGAGGGAAAAGTCACCCAAAAGAACATTCTGTACATGGGCAGAAATCCACTTGCATGCTAAATTTTTTTGTATGCTTTTGTATGGTTGTCTAGGATGAACTCCTTTTTCCTTACAGAAAGAAGAAATATTTAAGCTTATTACATTTCTACTTGTCAGAACACACAACAGAATGTTCAGAAATACAGATTTAGGCCCCTACACAAAACAACCTGAGTATACATACCCCAAAATGTTTTGGTTCATTAAGCCTCAAAGAGAAGCATTTGTACAATCCATTCTAGATAAAAATTGAAAGATACCATGTGAAAGAAGTCAAGTTAAGACCTGTCAGCTCATGCTGAGAAAGCTGAAACAGAGGCGATTCTCTTATTATACACAGTATTAAATATTTTCTTCCTCTGAGTTGTCAAGACCTGTCAAAGCATTTTTTTCTTAGCAATACCCCACTGTAAATTACCTACCACATATTTAAAACATATATATATATATGTGTATATATATACACACAAGTGAGGCTTTCCATAAATCTCTACCGTTCCAGATTTTTTTTAGTTTTAATGTCTCACACAGCAGACAGATGTACAAACCATTTTTCTTTTGCTGTACAACCTCAAATATAATAAGTCTTTATGGCCTGAAATATGAGCTTTTAACAACATCTGTGCAGTTAGAAAATACAACTCAGCTTCCTAATCACTGTATGGAGAAAGAGTCTTTTCAAAAGTACTACCTATTGTAAATACATATTAGTGGCACAATGTTAAAATGATTATATTTTTATTTAATTACAATCCACTCTACATGACAGTTCACATAGCCTAGATCACAATTAATCTTGATTAGCGAAACCTGCAGCATAGTACTGCTCAGAGTAATCAGGATGATTACACAACATATGATCTTTATGTTTCTGTTTTGTCTCCACAGTGGTTATCAGATACTTATCAATTTTCTAGCCCGGAAGAAAGTTTAGACAGGATGGCAACACAGGAACCAGCTAACCTGAATACATTTCACTTGGGCTGCAGAAAAGCCATAAAACCTAACAGATTGAACATGCAGGGCTTCTGATGTTTATGTTTTTGAAAACTGACAGAACCTATAGAAACTGATTCTTTAGAAATAGGAGCAAGTTTTAGTTCACTGTTTAATTTAGATCATTATTTCCCATAAGTATCATCAGTTGCTGGGGCACGTTGATTTAATTTACAAGTACAAGCAGACACTTTTACTAATAATGGTTCAAGTTGATGCTTACCACAGGAGAGCAGATAAAAGAAAGAAATCTTTTCAAAGGAGGGAAAAGGAGGGAAAACCTAGGCCCAGATAATAAAAGGTCCTGAGTAAGAACGAGGAACTGGGGCTACAGAGATAAAGGAGCTGAGACAAAAGCAAGGCAAGATGGAAGAGGCTGGAAGGGAGCAAGTGGAATACATGTAATTCAGTAGAAAGGGGCAGAAACATTTTCACCAGCCAACACTTGAGCTCTCCCATAGTCAATAACTGAAAATATTCCTCTTACGTACAGCGCTGGTTAAACACGAGGATTATTTCCTGCTTGCCTGCATGCAAAGTAAGATTGAGGGGAATACTCAACTTCTACATGTTACAGCATTAGCAGAGCTTTGGGCAGCAGAACTAAGCTCTCCACAATCAGCTGAAGCCAAATGTGGTTTCCAGTTTGCATTTCACAGCCACATGAAATTACACTCAAAAAGGAACAATCTTATAAACTACTGTGTGGAAACTTGAAATGTACATAAAAAGCTTTAATTCTAGCACTGCATCATGGAAGTGCTTCATTTGGTTACATAATTATTTTAATCATGTTTTGTAATTATTATCATTTTACCTATTATTAGTACCTATGGATTATTTACACATACAGGTAGAGACTTTTAAGTTTGTGTGTAAGAGGCAAAGAAACAATAAAATCAATAGTGAAAGACTAATTTTGCCATAGTCTGAAGTTTTCAGGTGTGTATATACATCTATACATATGTCACGTATTATGAAAGAGAAACACAAATACCTATTCTTGAAATCAGAGAATAAATATTGAATGTCTGTATTCTTTTATGTCTATATTCCAAATTAGCTTTGTGAGCAATATTTCCCCCAAGATCAATTTATATCACAGATGTGAAATGCATCAATAAAATTCTGTATTATTTTTGAACATGGCCTGACAATAAGACGGCATTAAAAGCATCTTCTTTCCTGCCCTTAGCTGAACCTCAGAACTTCCAGTAGGATGTTTCTGCATTTATGATCTAATCAGCAGGGTCAACAAGAGCCACCGACCATGAAATGGAAAGAAACGTTTCAGTGGTTATATAATGACACCTTAACGTGCTTCTCATTAATCAGTTACTACCATTAGCAAGCCTCTGAAGAAGGAAGATTTGCAATGACTCTGCAATTAGGCAGCTAACTACAACTGTCGCTGTGAAAAAAAAGCCGAAAACACAAAACCAAAAAACCAACCAACCAACCAAAAAAACAGCCATCTAAGGAAATAGGGAAAGAATTAAAAATCACAGAGAAACTATTACTCCACAGATGCTCAAGTCCCAAGCAGCCTGGTAACTTAAAGCTATGTAACTGTGTTAGCAATTTTAAGTTCCTGGAGAAAACGCTGTAGTGGTGTCACTGCAAGTAATATAAAACAGATGTTAAATATTTTATCAATATATGCATTATTCATTATGTACATGCCCTGAAATTTCATTTTTTAAATCTATCCAATCATAGTATGTCATTTAACTTTGCTTTATTTTTAGAACTTTTTTTGACTTCCATCCTACCATAGACAACATTTTTATCCATATAGGAAATTCAGTGTGTAAATCTTGCAGTGAAACAATTGTTCAATGAGATAGTATAGTCCAGGTCTGTGCATACAAAAAAAAAAAAAAACCAAGCACAATATAGAGGAGTTTAGTAGGTTTTTTTCACTTTTTATCATTTTGCTAATCCTCATTCATCTGCACTTTAATAAATTAGTTCATGTTAATTACATAATTAGAATGAAAACTCCTCTGACCAGGAACTTCATTTCTGTAAAGTGCTGATCTCATTGACTGTGTCCTATAAATGATAATGACAAAGCTTGACTATGAACAGTGACATTAGGACATCAGAATACTGTGCTCTTCTGGGAATATAGATATCACAGTTAGTATATCACATCTTAAATATTGCAATAAATACACCCTCCAGAAAGCAGACAATTCATACATTTCTACAAACCTCAGTGACGTCTGTAATAATACAGAAGGTTTCTTTATCCTATCAGGCAAGGCACCTTTTCTCAACCTCTGCTGCACTTGCCAGGACTTCCCACTAGCAACAGCCTACACAATCTCCAATCAATAAACTAGAAACCAATGTAAAAATTACAGTTAAGTATGTGTTATTGTCAGAGACAGCATGACAGGAGTTCTCCCCACTATGTCTAAGTAGCTACACAGAAACACACACACTCAGGCACTTACTACTACTATTACCACAGTCCCCAGCACAATGGATGTTTTGAAACGAGTTTTCTTCATGTCAACCTTGAATTCAAAATCTACAAACACCCGCAGACAAGACTTGTCTTACGAGCTTTGTAAAAGAGTGCAGCCAAACAGAAACTTTGCAACAGAAGCACTAACTCTAATATTAATTTGACCCAAAAAGCCATGCTGCTCCAGAACACAGCATGCAAGACTGCTGCTCATCTTCCTCTTATGCTGCTCTCCCTGTCACTTTCCTGCTGCTGCCTGTTTCATTGCAAGCTACTTTTTAGCTCCTACTGAGTCGCAGCAAATTATCCCTTGGGATCCTCCATCTGCCACAGTAGATCTGTGACAAATGCAAGTGTTTGAATTGGTTAATGGCATAAATCAGCACACCCTCTGATCAAGACTAAAACTCTCTGATCCTTCGTAATTGAATTATCTACTGTATTTGGTTTATTCATAAAATATGAAAATAGGAAGCTATTCCCATACATGTTGTTATTTCACCTCCTCATTGATGAATGATTTTTCAATTTAAACTATATCAGATAGAAGTAATTTTTCGTAGTGATGTCAGTGCTTCTGAACAAGGGTAGTAAAGATGAAAAGTGAATTTTAGAAAAGCAGAAACATCGTTCAATACCAGCTACAAAACTCCAGGTGAATATACATAAGGAATATCCAAAATGCCCCAAATCCTGAGTAAGGAAAAGCTGATATTCTCTATAACTAGTAGCACTTTTCTGTATGTCTTCCCATGTGTTGTCTTTGTTCTTCCATGTGTTAATGAAAGATCCCATACAAAGATACCAATTTTCACCCCGGTACCTTAAGGCAAAACCTGCTGCTTTTCTCACATTCTTAAAAGAACACCTAACCTTCTCCCCAAGGGTGAAATTTTGCTGCTCCGTTATTTTTGCCAACTTCTGAATTGAAAGATGTTCCCTCTTGTTTGTGTGGCTGGGTGGGAAAGGCACACAGCCAAGAGAAATGAAAATATATCCACACCCTGCTCAAAACAAAAAGCCATGACATGGATAAAAAGAAGAAGAGAAAAAAACACATCCAGAAAACTAGTATTTTTTTCTATTAAATTAAGATGCTGTTAAACTCAATTCACTGTTTTCTAATAATGGAAGCAATAAATATAAAGCAAACAGTTATTAATAAATCTTACAGTTGAAAAACAAGGTGGCCCAACACTTAGGAAGCTAAATTGACACTTCAGAGAGCATTAAGATCAGAAGTTTTGGGGTGTGATTTGCAGACCTGATCCTTGGCACTCAGGTTAGTTCAAACACCCTTGCTCAGCACTGAGACCAGCTGGCTTTGTACTGAAACAGGTAAGTCTTTACATGATTTCTTCTGCTAGCCAGGGAATGAACAGAGACAATCATTTCCCAAAGAGCAGCGATAACACAAATAAAAGGACTTTTCTATGGTGATCAACTGACCTTTCATTAGCGCTCCAGCTGCAAACCTATAACAAAAATATTTCATTACCCAGTTGGGCTTTTATAAAAATACATGTCACAAAAGGCCACATGATACCAAAGTAAGGGTACTAGAGGAATTGAAAGTGTACAGATCCCTAAGAATAGGAAGAAGTATGCATGTATTTAATGTTCAGTATCTCAGGTGACTCATAAATCTTAGTATTAAGCAATCTGCTCAGCTCTCACCTCCACTAATTCAGTCCTTATGTTGTATTATGCTCCTTAGTTATATTTGTAAACAAGGCACCAAAATTTTGTCCAAAATGTTGTAGCACTCGTGGAGTATATGCTCCTCAGCCTGGAGGAAATGCCACTGGACACACGGTTACTGCTGTGGCTCAGAGGAGGAACACGAATCTCCACCTTCCGGTGAAGGTTCACAGACATGTCCCACCAAGGCTGGGGCAGACTCTCTATGGCATTAACAGAACAGCTTCAAGACCTTGCAAGCCAAAGGAAATGCAGCAGTCAACTCATTCCTGTCAAAAAGTTTATGATGCTGAACAGTCATACTTAGGATGCTTGATTGCAGGAGCCAGCAGGAGGACAAATAAATTTGGCTGCAAATATGCTAGGTTGTTTAAAAGCAAATCCATTTAGTACTGACAAATACCCAGGAGTACGTACATCTTGTAGAGTGGCAGACACTTTTAGAAATTATTTAGTATTCTCAGAGAAAGTGATTCTTTGTCAAAGAGGATTTTGTTGGGTTTTGTCGAGATCACTGCCATAGTATACTACCACAGCCCAGGTCAGCCTTAAAGCTGAGCTAGTTATTATCTTAATTTGCACATTAATCACTAATACCAGCCAGTTTTCCTTACAGAGCTTTTTGGTTTTCCCTTGGAGGTTTCCAGAAGAATCTCCAATTTTCTGATGGTTTTGAAAGATTAAGAATGCATGTAGTAAGGCAACAAACCTCAAAAGAGAAAATGAGAGAAAAGAAAGAAAGCCTTTACCTTCTCCACTGAGAAAATTAATTTCAGCAGATCAAGACTGTATTCCACCAAAGACATTCCTCCTTTCCCCAGTTTAGCTGATTCCAAATTTTCCCAATGACCTTGCCTAAGTTAAATTTAGAGTCAAGCAATCTTATCTTTTAAATCAACAAATTGGATTAGTGATACTCCAAGCTGGGAAGCAGTTTTCACATGCTTACCAAATTTGGACCAAAAAAAATTTCCAAATTCTATTCAATTTAGGTAACTACTTGCAACGTCTAAAACTTCTTTCAGAAAAGATCGTAATTAGCTACAAAACCCAAGCTGAGACATTGCTTGAAAACTCCTACAAAATCCTTATATACACACAGATAAATAAACAAAGACACTTGCAAAACAGCAGCAATGGAAGTGATGCTTGGTTGCAAAAGGAGAATATGCAATTGCTTGGAAGGTTAACTTCACTCTCAGTTCAGTATCTGCATTTGAAAAGGTGTAGAAAGCACTCAGTGCTATCACCAAGTGGAACTTAACCTACAAAGAACTAAAACCAACCCAAGCCTGGAGGGGCTGCCCTTTTATTTCTCCTTATAACCGGTCCATATTTCTTCTTATGCAAGGTCATTGCTGGGAAGAACATGGAAGGTTTGCATAGGTTTTGAATTTCCTAGCCTTTTGCATATTAAATATTAATATGTGGAGGATCACAAAGAGACAAAATGTCAATAGCTAATCAAAGTAGAGATAAAATGAAAGTTTCATTTCACTGTTCATCACCATTTCAATACTTGGTATATCAAAGGCCACTAAATACACTGTTTTGAAAGAAACATAGTTTTGTAGAGTGGGGAATTTAAGGAAGCAAGCATGAGGATTAAGTCTCCTTTCTTTGGAAGTTGCTTCATCATTTTTCTCAACTGCCCTTCAGCTGAATCCTGGGCAGCAGCTGGTCACCAAATAATGGGATGGTGAGGTTCTTATTTTTATCTTTCATAATTTTTTTGCAAACAAAGTAAGAATAAATAAATAACAATAATAATGAAGTACTCTCTACATGGATATGGAGAGGAGGAGAATGGGATTAGGAACAATATTCCATGTTCCAGTGCAAACAGCAGCAGCTGGAAATCACTGCAATGCCATGTCTCTGTAAAGGCTGCCCATGATGTGAGACTCTGAAGATGCTCTCTGCCTTACCTGTGTTAAAGGATTGTAACAATATGGCTGAGGTCAGGAAGAGGATTCACCTATTTGGATAATCAATCGTATTAGGACTGTGGTGTGAAGCACACAACTACTGCTGAATTTTGAAGTTTTTTCTTCATTGTTACTTACATATTTGTCTTAGAACTATGAATATTCACTGAAAAGACTGCGGAATCACACCATAGCACTAATAGTTATAAAAATACATTTCAGGAAGATAGTGACAAGCTGTTTTTCTATAAAACTTACTCATATCTTGGATGTGTCTAATACACACACAATAGGTACTAGTTCTAACAAGCAGAATGCTATTTACCACTAGTGTCATGTATGAAATATTTTCAATTTCTTTTTAACAGCAGTGTTAAAATTATATTCCTGTCACAATGTTCTTCTCCATACCTTAGCACGAATAAGCTAAACTAGTATGATTTTTCATCCATCTTATTCACAAAAGCCCAACATCATGACCATTTTCCATAATTACAGCACAAGTGAAGGGGTTCTATTTTGCTTACCAAATTTGGGAATTGGACCAGAAAACTGATACACATTATATCATGAAGTTGAGGATGAGTTGGCAATTTCTGTGTTAATATTTGAAAATGCTCTGATTACTGACAAAAGCTGAATGGAAATGACTGAAAGGATCATCTTCTCTGAGTCCCTGGTGCCATGCAGGCCAGCATTGCTCAGACCATATAATGAGTTGCTGCCTGTTTCCAATCCATATGTCCTCTTACTTTAAGTTTTGAAAAAAAACACATAAAAATAAAAGTAAAAAATACCAAACCAAACAAAAAAAAAACAAAAAAAACCACCACCACCAAACAAACAAACAAACAAACAAAAAAAAAAAAAAAAAAAAGAAAAAAAACCCAAACTGGGCAGACCGAAATCTTTCCATGCTGAAGACACCAAGACTCCAATAGGCATTAAATTCTTTAACAGAAAAAAATCTATAAACTCTGTAAATTTTGTCAGGTCACTATGAGGAAGATCAGCTATTTGCACCTGCTCAGCCACAGTTACTTACTTCAGAAATACCTGTGCCAGGAATCCCAGCTGCACCTGCACAGCAACATCTGAACCATTACAAGCTGAGGAATACTTCAGCACAGGCTTGCCACAAAATGATGCTCTGTGGATGCAGTAACCTGTTCTGGACAGCAAACCCTTGTCTTTAATCAATGCTTTGCATAAAGCCTTCCTGCATCCATGGAGACATCTCGAAAAATGCCTTACTTCCATCCCCTCATCTTTACAGAAACAATCATAAATATTTTAAGACAACCAATTAAAAAGGATATTTTGTATCCTAGTCAAAGGAAAATTTGTGATAAGGTGTACTCTAACTGTCGGTCTTACTGAGTTACAGCTAGTTACTACCTTAATGTTATCCTAATCAGTACAGTTCATCTTCAGAAGACCCGAGTGGAAGGCAGCATGCAATATTCAGATGGGACATAACAGTTTATAGATATAGTTGCAGAGAAGAAACACTGTGGGGAGGCAGGGGGGAACTGACAGTTTTACGCATATTTTTTAAATTCTGGCCACAAATTTTACATACATGTTTAACCCAGTACTCCCATTGCACTTCGTGCTATTTGACTTTGCCTCATTACCCTGAAGAGAAAGGAACAAAGAGAACATCAGCTTCACAGCAGCAGTGCTGTTTTCAAACCCCCTGTTTTGATGAGTCAGAACTTCTCTGATCATAACTTACACCTGCCTTGTGGTACCTGCTTCCCTCAATAGGGACGGGAGCTTCAAACTCCATCTCCAACTTTGCTGGCTACAAACTCCTATCTGGCCACAGGGGCTCTGCCCAAGGAGGCTGCTTGTAACTGCAGATTGAATCTGAATTTCTGAGTCCTTGCTAAAGCTGAAGCCACAATTCTTTGTCCTGTGGGGGACAGATCAACCCCTTTGCCACCCATCTTTGCCCCAGGTGCTTCTTTGAGAATGAGGCATACTCAGAAAACTTCACTACAGTGTGGAGGAGGAACACACAAATGCCATTCACCACTACATGTCCTTCCACCCTCAGGACACTCTTTGAGGTCTTTTGGTATTCAAAATATGGTACTATGACTAAACTGGAATAGAACTGAAAAGCCACAGAACCATACAGAGGCTTGTAACTAATGATACAGTTCCCATTTCTGGCAACCACCAAAATTTGTTGTTTCCAAAGTCACAAACACAGGCATGACTTACTGAGCCTTACTGCAAGGCTCACCATGCTGGGTTTCCGGTTTACTTCACCTCAGTACAACCACAAAAAATAAAACTGATAAAGGGTCAGCATAAAATGAGAACATATGTTCGGACAAGGCTCTATTTGCCGATCTAACAAAAGACTCCTAGTGTAAATTTCACAAACGCCATTTCCACCCTGCAATGTCCATGCTTAGATAAACTCTTCCCTATATTTTCTTGAATGGAATTGGAGTTCCTTGCTCCATCCAAACGTGTAGCAACAATCTAACTCCACCTGCTTTTCTCTGCTAATCAACTTCTGGAGTCTCCCATGCCCTCACAGTGATAGAGCTGCAGCGCATGCAAAATTGCAAACATCTGTTGGCACTATTTCCATAATAAGATTATACAAGCCCTTGAAGAACTAAGATCAAGTGAAAAATCCAGAAGACTTGAAAGCCTCATTAGCTTCTGGTTAATCAGAATCGGAAGTTGTCTTTAGAAGAAGGGGAACTCTTGAGATGTCTCCAAGGACTAGTTTTCACACCTGTAATTAGCAATTGGTAGCAAGAAAACAAAAAGCTTTAAACCAGCATTTTTCAGAAGCTCTAAGAATGGTTTAATTTGTTTATAACTGGAAAACATTCTCTGACAGCAGATGAGAACTACTACTGACCCCCCCCATGACAATGGCAGAGTAGAGGTACATAGTCAAAGGGGAAAACAGCAGCAGAAGGTTATTTTCCTGCCATATAGCTTTAAAAGCTTACTGTGATGATGAAGGGAACAAGACAAAACATACAGAGTTGGGAAAATAGATGGAACTCACAGCTGATTTGAATGCTGCCTTTAGTAAGTCAACAAAGAAACAGGAAAACCACACTCCTTTCTGTCTTCATCTTGGGGCCTTTAAGCACAGAGAAATTGAGCTTCAGGAAGGTGTAAAACATTTGTGCAAGGGATTGACACACCTGGCTCATGGGGGATGGGAGAAGCAACACATTTTAGAAGGAGAAGGAGAAGGAGGAGGAGGAAGAGGCACTTCTACAGCAGTCATCACTTGGATAAATCTTGGTAAGTAATACTAAAGATGACTAAATTCGGGACACATGCCACATTTCTTAAGGCTATTCAGGTTTCTTTGAAATCTTGCAATCACCTCCACTTTCTACTTTCACAAAAAAGATCTTTCTTAAAATTCAGTGTTTCATTTCAAACAAGGCACAAGAGTTTCCTAGTCATAATATTAATATTTTCAGTACTACATTTTGATAAGTTGTACTAAAATGTCTCAAGCACAAACTCACAGTGACCTCTGCTGAACAGTTAGTGCATCTTCCATGCAGAAAATGGAGCTGCTACGCTGCCAATCCCAGCACTTGCAAATCTGTCACACAAGCAGCATTTTGAAAGGAATGTCACTGCTTAAACTACAAAACCCACAGCTCCGTTTGATATGGAACAGATAAAATTGTATGCAGAATATCAGGAGGAATCTTCTGATAAGCCAAAACAAAAAGATTAGCTTTCACCAAAGCTCTATGTGTCACTCTGTGAGCTATCTAATGCTATTGACTACATCCAGTAATTTCAATTATTCTCTAAGGGATTACACTTATTTCAGTAAATTAAACAACAGGCTACTTGTGCTTCCAGGGCCTAAATAATGACTGTGGTGAGAGCAGCACTGGCTACAGTAAACTAAGAATGCTTTGATTTTATAAATGAGAAAATTCAGAAATCTCTGTCTGACATGGTTTTAAGACTATTGCAAATATTTCTATTTCTCAGAATCCTCTTCCTGGGCTAGGTGTAGTTATCCATACCAGCCTTGCCAACACTGGACAGCTGCTTCTCTACAGCTGTGACTGCCAGCAGAGCAGGGCAAGCAGAGAGCTGCCCTGGGCATGTGGCATCAGCCTGGGCTCCACAGAGCACAGCACGGGCCATGGGATGGGGATTACCTCTCCCACCTTCTCCCTAGGAAGTCTCCCCCACTGCCTGGTATGTGGGTGAAGCCCAACTGCTACTCCATGCCACAGCTGTGTCTATCCAGGAGCAAGAGATAACAAAAAAACAAGTTCAACAAAAATTAAGAACTCCTGGTCTCTGCTTCTGAGGTTGATAGGAATAATACCACTTCAGCTCCATTTCCCTCCATAGCTCCCATTTTCTTCCTGTCTTGAGGCACAGCAACCATGTTCTGCTGGTGGACTCCTTTTCTCTATTCAGATTTAAGTCCATCTTTTTTTTTTCTTTTTTTTCCTGGTAGAAAGTAAATAGTTGAGTCTCTCTGGCCAAATCAATGATATCCCAGAGCATTTACTCCAGGACCCAGAAATAATAGGAGAGGGGTTTCAGCACACTCATCTCACACAGGAGTACAAAAAAAGTGGTTCCTCTTGGTGTGCATTAAATATATTAACATATATTTTGTATAGGTACATACATATATATTGATGTACATATATATGTATTTGTATCTCCTGTGAAGATATTGGGGCTCCCTCCTACTGAGAGGGATCATTAAAAACCTTTTGGTTTGAATAAACAGTGGCTTTGTTACTACACCTCTTTTTTTCTGAAATACAGAGAAAAACCTGTACACAGAGACATGATATATTTTATTCAAAGCCAGCCAAACTAAATGCATTAAAAATATTCTTCTAGCTTAAATAAATCTTGCTGGCTAGGAGAAGACATCCCACACCTCCTTACTTTTATACTTCATGGCAGGTGACTGCACTTCTGAAAACAGAATGGGAAGAAAGAGCTCATTTACTTCTTTCTGACATCAGAAGACCACATACATTTCAGATTTACCAGTGTTTACCAAAAACACATCATTATCACTACTTACAAGAGCCATTTAATCCACTTGTGCACCTCCATATGCAAACTTGCTTTTATTTGAACAATATCCAGTCAAATAAACCATATTAAACTGTGAGACCAACATAAATAGCTTAATATTTAACTCTCTATATTGCTTTAAAATTATTATGCATAAAACTGGACTAGTTAAAACTCCATCTCAAATTGCATTACACACCATGTTGCCAAGCAAGTAATTTGCATATTATGCCACCAAACACTAGTCCTTCCCTGAGAGCCTCTCAAATTACTCCGTTCCTTTAGACAAAAGGGCTCCCAAGGCCATGCTCCAGTATCAAAGCTACCAGACAGCACCTCTGCAGTGCCCTACAGCTCTAAACCATGAAGACTTGTGGGACTCCAGACTTTATTATCTGACATGGCCTAAACAAGCTTCTGTTTATGACTAGGATAAGACTTTTTATTTTATTCTTAAATACCAAAATAATTGTGAGATAAGAAATAGAGCAACAGCTGGAGTAGTTCCAAGGTAAGAGCCACAAACTGACCATTTCAAAACAGTATGACAAAAAAAGATACACATCAAATCCGACCTGAACCAGGACGCATTCAAGTCCTAACTAAAATTCCAGGAATTTCAGTCCCTAATATTTCATCAGACTCTTGTGATTCTCAGACTCTCAGACTCTAATCCAGAGTTTCGAAACACAGATTTTAGCTTAATCCCTGAATGCTTCTTCATTTTATGAAGACACATTGTCATCACGAGAATGAATACTCTCAAGATGAACTTCAAACAAATTCCAAGGATTTCTAAAAGGTAACCTCTTGAATTTTCACCATTCAAATCAGGATCTTTGTACATTAAGGGAGAACAGAACTGAAGCTCCCATGATCTAGCACAGAATTAAGGACAGATTTAACTTTCATATCTCTAAGCGGAACTGAACCTCCAAGTCAACAGACAGCGAGTTCTTCACTTTATTTCTATACAGATCCATGTCAAGCTTTGTGATTCTGACACTTCCAGATCTGACATTAAATACAAAATCATGGCTGCAAACCAATCCTTAATGTATCCAATGGAGCCCATTTAAGTGTATTTGTACCGTATAAAATGGTATCGTATACAATTAGAATGTGTATCATATGCAACTCTTCAGCTGCTGACTCAACAGAAGATGGTAACTTAGAAATATTTTATGGTATTTTACAGAAACTATAAAACCACAATATGATTTCCCTATTTTTATGACTCTAAATAAAACTCAGATTTGTTTTAAGCAAATGAAAGTGATGCTCCCACAGGAAAATACATCTTTCGTTTTTACAACATTCCATAACACACAAGATGTACAGAGGGTTTATTTAGCTTCAGAGACATATTTTGACATCATAAAAATTCCCATCTTTGGCAGTTCTGAGTGACTGGAATTAACTTATTTACTTGGAATTAACATAATAACTTAACCAGATGGTATGAGACTTACAGTTGATTAGATCAATGACAATAATGTCACCAAGTCTGAGCATCTGACCTTGGCAAAACAAGTATTGCAATATTTACAGTTAAAGAGGCAGACAAATCTGTAAAGAATGGCTGTTGGTAAATTGTATGAACACAGAGCTCCTCATTAAGAGAATATGCTACCAGAGAAACTGAATGTTATCTTGTCACCTATTCTATGAGGCTTCCTCTGTTATGAAAAATATTTTTAATATGCATTCCAAGTAGCATTCATTTACATATGTGTACTAATTCTCTCTTTTATTGGTTCATTTCTAGATTTAACAGACATGTAGATAATTGAAATTTTATATAGCACACTAAAGAGAATGTAAGCCATGCACCAATTTTAACATTTTTATAAACCAAAATTACAATCAGGCAATATACATGCATCTTTTATTTATTGCAAATAGTTAAAAAACATACTTCATTAATATATTTTTACCCTAAAGCTTTTTTGAACGTCCAAATAATTTCCCAATTGCACCTCAAAATTAAACTCTTTAGTTTTCATCTCTATACCCCAGGGCTTTACTGCACAACGCAACATATTTTAATATGGTTAAATGCTACTGATGTTGCAAAATGTTATTCCTTATTGAAAATGGTCATTAATATTACTTCATACCTCAGAGAGTATGGTAGTAATTTGGCAATAAAACACACTATTATCATCGTCTTCTAATAACCTGAAAGTGTTGTAATCCTAGGGCCCTAAATGTGTTATGGAATATTATTAGAACAAGCACATTCTGGTCATTATTTAGATGGGAACATTTCCCATGTCTCTCATACCTCATTCAGTAATTGCACACTCCTGCTATAATTAAATCTGCCCATTTTAAATTGTCCATAATATTCTAAGGTTCATTTTCTGGTCCTGTGGGACACATCGTTGACTCCATTTTGGGAACAACATACTTTTTAATGATGTATTTTAAATTGTTTATTTTTATTTAAGTGACTGTCTAGAATAATAACTTGAAATATCTTGAATTAGATAAAACAGTTTAAAGTGGGGGAAATGAAAAAGGCAGCAGCAGCTTCCTAAGTATATAAAACAAGAGTGAAATACTTCTTCCCCCTTGAAGTGACTTTACCTACTTGTCCGGCACTAAATGTACTGTCGTCCAGGGGAAAATACTGCTTTGAGATGAGCAGCATTTACTGGAGACAGATTCATAGGGACATAAATGCTATCTCCAAGGCTTGGCCAGGAGCCCCCCAACCAGAGCCACATGCACCCAGCAGCCATACATCCCATTCCCTTCAACTCAGACTGAGATATCTAACATAGCAAAAAACACCTGAGTGAAGGGCGTAAATTAAGAAAAGCCCAAAGCTGCAATGCAGTGTATTTAAACAAACAAGTAACCACATCCAAGTGTAAACTGTTCACTATGAGTACATTTTGAAAATGTACATGTTTGAAAATGTGTATATTTGAAACTGGATACATTGCAAAACTGGTGTCATTTAACAGCATTAATAGCAGCAGCTGCATGATCTGGTCAGTCTGTGAGGCATCTCCGTCCTGCCCTGCCAGAGCTTGGACAAGAGCATCGAAGGAAAGCTCGCTGCTTCCACAGCTCAGCTGAAAGCAAGTGTTAAGCCATTTTCCTCTCATCTAAATAAACCTTCACACACGAGTCTCATAAGGGATCTCCACTGGATTTTGTGCTCAAATAAACTGCAAAACTTGCACACACCAGGCAAATTGTGGGAAACCCATAAGCAAACTGTATCCACACAAAACTAATAACTGAGCCAGCTCATCCACTCAGCACCCTCAGCTGAACTGTGCTATATGAGCCAGGGATACCCCCTACCAGAAAATCAAAACTCCTGAAGAGTGGCACCTGGGTTCACTATCTCTTGTGACAACATAAAGAAGAAAAGAGCATTTATATTTAGAAAAATAAAAACACTTAGAGCATATTCCAAGGCCATGTAAAATATATACAAGCCTGCATGGTGGTATAAATCCGTGTCATATATAAAATAAGAAAAGAAGAACTAGAAAGTAGAAAACATAATCAAGAAATACTGTGCTTAATGGAACAGTTTACTGAAATGGGAAACAAACTAATCCTTATGCCTCTCTACAAGCAACTCAGGTGTTTTTAAATGCACAGAAAGAGAAGAAAAAGCAGAAATATTTTGCACTAAATTCCTGCTACACTGTTGATAACAAAAACATTTCAGGACTCAACTAAACTACTAAGAGAATGAAAATCTTCTTCAGCTACCTGTCAATAACAAGGAAACAAAAGCATGCAAGAGCAAAAATTTAGGGATGAATGGGGGATCGAATTATTCATAAGGACAGCTTTAAACATCTGAGAAGTTAACCTCACATACAAACAGGAACTGCTGTGTTTAAACCATACTAAATCATCATGGAGGATACTGACATCAAGCACTCAAAAGTCCCTACACTTGTGATATTTTCCATACATTATTAATATTTTGCATTCTCATTTACAGCTGGTACTAGATATCCACCGAAAAAACCTCAGTTACTGAGTTACAAGAGAGTCTGTTTTCATGTTTACACACATGTGGATGTACAAAAGCTGGATAGAATTCCCCAAATCCAATATTTACACAAACAGCAGAATGTTTCCCTTTTTCTCTTATGTGCTACTCTACAGTTGCAGGAGGAAGTTCTGTGTCACACCACCATGCTCTCAGATATTTATTTAGACAGTTTTACAAATCTGCAGCTTTATTGGTTTGGACCAAGTACGGTGTTGGAATTCAAGCAATAAATTTCTACTTGGCACCTGTCACGCTCCTGTACCTTGCTGTTCTGCTGACAACTAATTTAGAAATAAAGCAGTATTTTTAATTTTTAAACTACCTGATTAAGGAGATAAACATGTTATGAAACTACTTGTGCAATTATACTGTTATCATCCCAAATCAGAATTAGTAGTCTTTGTCCTCCAAATATTATTAAAATTCTTATTAATTTTTTCTTAATTTCAAATTCAAAATGGATTTATATATCTGATATGTCTCCAATACTTGGAATAAATGAAGAAATAGAAAGAAGCAATTCAGAAATTAATAAAGGAAAATGTCTAGAAGTCCACAAATTAAGAAGGCCAAAGAGCTGTATCCTGTAACATCTTCCTAAAGAGAAAAGAGAACTCTGACTTTTCAAGCAATCATATGATTTTGATAGCTTAGATCATAGCATAATATGTTATAAAAGTTTGTAGCATCGTATGTTCCTTTTAAAGAAGATAATCACATTTGAATCCTTTAAGACAAAACAGATACATTAGTATTACAAATTAGCTGGCCAGGTTCTCCCAAAACAGTTTTTAAATATAACAAAGATTTCCCAAACACCTAGAAAAAAAATGATCCAACAGTCACAGTCATTTGTTGGCACTTGCAATACACTTTTTGTTGTCTATTGAACAAACACTAAAAAATGTATGCCATAAAAATGCACGGTTGTTTTATCCATCTTTATTTGTAGTGGCCTACATGTCTCTGAAAAAGTTACAGATTTTTCATTATTTGAATAGAAAGTTTAAAAAAGTAGCTTAGTAAATTCATATCTTTTATATCTTTAACATTTACTAATTTTCATCAATGCAAAATGAAGAGCAGTTCTTCCATAACAAGGTCTTCAAAAAAATACATATCTCACTAAAAGACATACAAGTATTGCCTCATCTACCTCTCTGCATAATAGCAAAAAGCTATAACTATTTTTAATTTTTCAGAAAATTATCTGAAATCTGAAGGAAAACACGTAATTGGCCAGCCTCTCTGGGGAAGGAAAAAAAAAAAAAAAAAAGAAACAGAAAAAGCCCCTGAGTGTAATTAAACAGATTGAACACAAGAGGTAGCTCGTGTCTCCGTGTTTTTCATTCGACTAAGACACGGGAAAGCGAACGGAATGGCAAATACAGCCGCCACAATGAAAGGTGTATTTTTAAAAGCAGGATGGACAAAGGGAGTTTTCTGGGCTCAGAGCATTCACAGAGAGCGATGAGTGGGTTATTCTGGGTGTACCTCTGTGGAAAGCACCTTGTTCACTCTGAGTCATTTCACAGCAAAGCCCTGAGTCCATACAGAAAAGCTTGTTTTCATCTAGGCTGCTTCTTTTTTCCCCAGTGAAAAGGAATGCCATCTGCTTCACATATAACCCCCCATTTTCTTGAGGATCATTGTAACTTACTCTAATTCTAGACCCTTTTTGTATGGTAAATACACCTTCTTGAAAACACAATTATATTTATATTGCAGACGTAATTATAAATGCAGAAGTTTTCACACCTGTTTTCAAATATGTTAATTAAAATATGGCACAATTGCAGGGAAAAAAATCAGCTAAAAGGACTGTGATGTGTATAATATTATCAAGTAGATTATAATTATTACCTCATCTTGATAAATATGTTTAGAAAATTAATGCTTCAGCACTACACATTTAATCATTTTAATCATCTTTTAATAAAATGGACAAATCCATCAAAATCTACAGAGATTCCCTCACTGTTAAGTTTCTAAAAGTGCACACCAGGAACTTCCAAATGCTTCCTAATGACAATTATGAAGCAGCTGGCCATGATGACCTGTACCTGTCTGTGGCTCACTCTCAGATGGTTTCTCCCATTAATTACACACATGCTGAGAACCGAAAGAGAATATTCATTGTGGACAACTCCAGGATGCAGAAGTCTGAACCGGGTGGAGCAGCTCCCTGCCCCAGCTGCTGCACCTCCCTGGCAGTGGCACTCAGCTGTCAAACCAGGTGCTGCAGAGCAGTTGTGAGAGCACCAAGCTTAGGCTCACCTGCCCATAGTAAATATGCTGCAAAAAAGAGGCTTTTAGAAATATCTTTTAGGCTTGCCTAAAAATATAGAACATCTTCATTTTCATACCATTTGTACACGTTACCTGTTATTTAAATCTAAAAGGATCAGAAAATAAAGCCCAGGACTTTTCTAAAGTCACATTTTGTCTTTTGCAAAAGAACAAAAAAAGCCTGTATGTAAATGCCACAGGCAGAGCGCCTTATTCAACCAAGATACAGTTGCAGGTGAATTTTAAATAAACAACCTCTCAGAAACACTAGCAGGATTGAAGCTGTCTCTACTGAAGTAAGAAGCAACATTCTCCCGTGTGTTTACACAGACATAGACAAGCACACATAAATAAATTTCAGATTAGGATCTGTTCTTCAGGGTTGCATCCTTAGGGCAGATACGCTCCTGCAATGGCAGGATCCCAGTTTAGCCAGCATTCTTCAAATATATGAATGCACTCAACATGAAAGATCAAATTAAGACCTACCAGTTAACCTTTATCACAAAAACAATGCAAAGAACCATGTAAAATTCTTTACTTGAATAAAAGCTGTTCTTATCAACAAGATATTTTCTATGGGATAAATGGAGCGAGGGAGATTTTGCCAATTGCTACAGTAATGTGTAATATTCAGTGCCATAACAGATCACATCTTACTGTCATCTCAGTACCCAGTTCTCATTCAGACTGTTTAAGTAACAGATCTCAAAGCACTTAATGTTTTATGCTGAAAAGAAAACTATCTATACGAAAACATTTAATGCATGGTATGCAGTGAACTGCACATACAATCTCTACAGTATAAAATTTACCAAAGCATAAGAAACCACAGATATATAGATATATTCCCTTAAATGGGCAAATACTAAAACACAGAAGGGAAAAAATACACTCTAAGTGTATATTTGAGACAAAATACCCATAACCACTTAACTTTGCACCATGTTCTTGAGAAACATATAAATGCAGCTAAAAACTGTATTAGTTCCCAATGTTTACTGAAAACAAAAATAAGGATACTATGACCTTGAGTTTCAATCCTGATTTACTTTCAGGGCTCATTAATGTCACATAAAAATATGCCATTATTAAAATTTTAAAGGGCAAAGGATATTATAAACTTGTATCCATTTCATAATTTGTAAATCTGTTATAGTCTACATTTCTTTTTTCACATACCCATTTGCAGGTGCTGTTGAAAACATCTGAAGCAATTATTCATTCCAAAAAAAATTTATTTAAATAACTTTAGTAGACTTAGTGAAATATTTAACCTAAGCAGCTCAACACACTCAAGTTTCAACATAGCTGTAGCCGGTCAATGGAAAATACCATTTTCCCAGTTTAATTGAGTGTATGGTACCTGTGACAGCATTGGCACTACCTGTGTGAACTGCCAGACTGCTAGCAGGGAGAAGCAGGTAATTCACCTAATGCTCTTACCCACCTAACATCCTTAAATGCTGATGTTTATTTGACAAGGCAGACCAGAGGAATCCAATCCTGGAACACGTAGAGGCTGAAGCACCAAAAGAGATTAAATATCAACTAGGGCAGCTGGATGCCATTTCATTTTGGCCTAAACTCAAGCAAAACAAAACACAGGCCACCTGACTGGAAAGCCAACAGAGAAGGCCCAGAGCAACAGGAGCCCTCAGCCAGGACCTGCATCACCCCCCACTTAACTGCATGCTGTTAATGAAAACTGCTTTATTCCATCCCCAGTTTTGCACGGGCTCCTTGGGCTCCTTTGCCAACAGTGACAAAGGGGAGCAAGAGGAGCCACCAGGATAGTCAAGGCCAGGCTCGCTACCAGGGAGGGGTGTGAGAGAGAACCAGACACAGATAACAAGCACGCTCCTACAATTTAATCGTTTCTGCTAAACAACTTCACAGCACTGGGTAAGATGTCTGGAGGCTGTCAAAGTCAAGGGATTTAGGCATTTAGGCACCCAAAACACTTCTTTAAATTGGAGCTTTGACAGCATCTGGACACAAAGCTTTTGCAGAAGCTGACTTTAGCTCCGCACGCTAATCTGCTTACGCTCCCTCGGTGGCCGAAAACCAGAGAATGGCTCCACCAAAGCACGGCTCAGGGGGGCCAAACTATGGCTGCTTCTCCAGCAGGATCAGAGACAAAACCTGTCACCCAAAACAAGGAGAGGAGCCTCACACTAGTTGCAGTCAACCTTCAGGGAGGGGCATCATACACTGACATGTTGTCATCACATTTGTGAGTATCTGAACAAGGCAAACAGAAATCTGAAAAGGTTTTAATAGAATTTGTTTAATTATTAAGTATTGTTTTGAATACTACATATTAGGCACATTACAAATCATAAAATCACAGAATGTTAAGGGGTTTGAATGGACCTTAAAGATCACCTAGTCCCAACTCACCCTGCTATGTGCAGGGACACTTCTCACTACATCAGATTGCTCAAGGCATTACCCAGCCTGGCTTTAAAACCTGCCAGGCTTGGGGCAAATATACTGGGTTTTAAATGGACAGTGAGGTACTTCTTATTGGGTCACAAATCCACTTACTCCAATATAATTGCCTAGACTATTTCAGATCTTTCACGATTTTAAAAAAAGAAAACTGAATTACTGTAGTCCTCCCTTATTATTCACTTAGACCTCACTATAAATACCCTAGATGAAGAAATACTCTATCACATTATGGACAGAATATAAACAAGTGCTCATATTTACACTCAGTGAATCCATTTCCGTGCTGCTACATCACTAGATGGTAGAAACATCTCTCCATCTTATCAATAACAATTACAATGCAATACACTTAGGAAAAAAAACATTAAAATAGCTATGAAAAAATCCACACCACTGTAAATATCAACAGAAATTTAAAAGTACTATATAAACTAGTCACTTAATCAAAGTGTGATAAACATCATTCTATACTGTAAATCCACAGACAAATAACATCTCTACTCCAGCATGAAAAACACCCAGCTATAGCCAGTTCAGCACTACATTCTTAGAAAAGTAGAAAGTAAGATTTATATTTTTAAAAGATAAACTTATAATACACAGATTCATCTACTGATGCCAATACAGAAAGTTAAAAACATCTAAAGTACCATTAACAAATAATTTTTTTTCTACAGAAAATCTATACAAAGAAGTTACCGTTACAAATCATTAAATTCTGTGATGTAAAAAGAAAAAAAATCACACCACCACCCTGTGCTATGGAGCACAGAGATATTTTTGTTAAGTTATAAACTGTAAGCACAAGATCTGTGTCCTTAGTTCCAACAGCTATCTCAAAGCTCATTACTTTGGACACAAACTTGAAAAGGGGAGAAATAACCCCTTACAAACCCACAAAATTTAACTGAACTAATTTCATCTATCATTGTTATGCCCATTACACAGTCTGCTGACCACCAGACATGAAAGACTGTGACAGACCCAGTCTCTACCACTCCAAACATCTTAGGATCATCCGTCAGTTTTGCAATCTCTTGCTTCCCTCTACAGCTCAGTTATAGTTCTGTCTAAGAGCACAAGTCTCAGTCACCTCTGAAAAAAATACTGGTGACCTTCTACTGTTGACAATAAAACCTCGGTATTTACCCTTCCACTCTATTTCCTACTTTTTTTTTTTCCTTAGCTATAGACAAACTTCTCCCTTATACCGTGGCAGTTAAGACTTCTTTAGAGCTTTTGAGGACAGACCGTGTCAAACATCTTTCAGAAATCCAAATGAGAAATACCACATGGATCATCCTAACTCCACCAGAGTAACCACAACAGATTTATTAAATATGACTTATACTGACAAACATATGAGTTAGAAAACATGTCAACCCTCCCCACAAGATCGGATTCATAAAAACATCAGGATGTAAGAAGAGCAACCAGTTGCAAAGTCTTCCTTCATGTTTATTCCTTTGTCAACGCAGACTCCGCTCCTGCTTACAAGCAGTTGGATTGTATAACAAAATCCGAGCTGGCTGCACCACATTCCTTCTCCTCATTACCAAGGTGTACCATACCAACAATTTCTCCAAAACAGACTTGCCCAAAGTCACACAGGATGTTTGTGACAGAGTTAAAACACTGCCAGCCACAGCAGGAGTGGAAGATCAGTTTTTCCCAGAGGCCCTCCAGTTCCTCCACTGACTTCCAGAAGGGAAATCTGTCTATCCTCTCTCCTTCCACAGTTAGATCACTGGGATTTCTGTGTATTCTGCTTATATTCTGTACTGGAATTCTCTTTCTTAAAATCTGAAGACCTCCTACTTCTTTTCACCATCTACCACCTTAGAAGTTTTCATTAAAAAAAAAAAATATATATAGGCCCTGTCTTGATTCCATCTACACTGAAGCTCATTGCCATGTCACTTATTTGCTCCTTCCAAACTGTTTCTATTAAATTAATTCACTGTGTTACAGATGTTGCTATCTACTGAACTAAACACATAATGAAGCAGAAAGTAAAACCAACCCAAAAAAATTAATGCTTTTTTTCTCTTATTAATTTTGTCATGGCTCCAAGAATAATTCCCTCAACAGCAACAAAAAGCCATATGCTTTTTCACTTCAGTCTTTCTGTAAAACCAGCTTTCTAGCAGTAGAATTAAGAAAATAAGTAGCGATGAAAATATAAACTTGAAAACAAACAGAAAGAACAAGTTACTTAAAAATTCAGGCTGTGTTTAATAAATTAATATAACTAGCATTTTTTTTAAAGGGACGATTTTCTTCAGATTATGATTCTTGCGGTACAATTTTAGGATTATAACAGAGAAACTTGAATCAAAATCACTAAGCCTAAAGGTATTTTTTTGTTTGATCAAAGCACGAGATACAGCTGCTAGATTTTATGAGTCCAACCCAAATGCTGATCTAAACAGTATGAGCAAAGACCAGCTAGGTTCAAATTTGCAACAGGTTTTCAATTTCAGGGTATGAGAATCATGAAGTGTTTACTAAAATGCAGCAGAATTAATGCGTTAATCTCTGCAAGTTACCAAAACATAAATTCACTGAGTACCATCAGTAGGTACCTATCAGCTTCTGGAGTGATTTAAAAGTAGCCTCTCTGAGCTCCGTATCACCATGCTGTTACATTTGGAAATGATTAAAAATAGGTAAGAGCAGTTTCAAGTATTTGTTTAACCTGGATTCAATATCCATACAGTATCTAGGACATCCTGTGGAAATCTGAAGGAAACACTGCCCTTTCCTTAAGATGGATGCAATACAGCGAGGGACTAATCAAGCACTTCCCAATAAAAGTAAAGTGAGTGTACACATAACAGCCTTTTTTTTTTTTTTNTATAAAAAAGTTTTTTTTTTTTTTTTTTTTTTTTTGGCAGATGAAAATATAATTGCTTTTTGGAAGCCATAAAAAGGAAGGGGGTGGGGAAGGGAATGAATGGGTACATCGAGATGGTTATGCTGATCTTTGACCCAGTAAGCATCATACACCAGCTCTGTAACACCTTTACAGAACAATCCTTCACATTATTATAAACTCTCACTTTCTTGCGTTTGACGGCCACTCAAAAGACTGAGCATGGGAATGAAGAGAACAGAGCAAAGAGGCAGAGGGCTACACAGAAATGCCCTGAAGACTTACCCTGCTCAGGTTGGACCCTGCTGCCTACAGTCACCAATCTTTAACTTTGCAAGCTAGTTAAGCAAGGATACCTCCATATCCAAAGATTTAATAGTTTACTACAGAGTTTATTTGCTTACTAAACCACCACTTTATCATTTGGAAGGACTAAAGTCTTGAGCTTTTACTAATTAGTAGATGTCAGCTATTATTCTTTTAAGACGTATAAAAGGGGGAAAAAAGTTTAATTCCCTGTTCTGTAATCCACGCGTAGCTGTTCAGGTGCCTAAATACCAACTCCAAGACATTAGGCCAAAGGCAATGCTCAAGTTATTTAGTTCATTTGCTTCTCAGTTAAGTGTCTGTGTTCAGCCCACCTAACTTCTGATGGAGCATGGAAGGAGAAAGAAAAATGAATTCATTGTATTTCAGTAACTGAACATATTTTTACATGTACAGAACTGAAGTTCAGTGAATTGTTTTGTAGCAGCAAGCATCAACATTTGTAATAATTCAGGAAATCGTTGTCATTCTAAGAAGACAAACTATTACACCACTGCTCTGCACCTGTTTCCCCCAATGCAAATCTGTCCGTGTCCGTGAGCAAGTGCCGGTGCCAATGCTCCATCCCTTGTCTGTGGAGCAAACAGGTGCAGGAGCTGATAGAGAAGAGTTGGGAGTCCCAGTCTGCATCTGCAACACTGCTATTGTGCCTAAACAATGTCATAAAGTGAAAAAACCACTGCCCAGTGTCATTCATCAAAGCAGTAGGATGGTGTCAAGAAAAGAAATATGTTCTCTGCTGTCAACTTGTTTTAATGAAAATGAATTGCGATATTTAAAAAGTTTTCAAAGCTGACTTCTATTCCTGACAGCTGACAGATTTATGAGAGCTATTTTTGATGAAAAATGTGCAACAAGATTAACAATATTCAAAACAAAGAAATCAATGTAGTCTGCCTGAACATGCCAAAGCAGTAATAGAGGAAGAGAAAGTAACTCAGTAAAGCAAGGACTGTAGAAGAGAACCTAAGGCACTTTAATAGCAATGTTTAAAGTCTACAATATTTTAAAAATTGGAACAGCCCTTAATGAATAAATTGACTTCAAGTGTGACAGACTGTGGAACACCGTGGTTCTCTCAAGCACGAACACTTCATGTTTGATGTTGCTCTCAAGACCAGAATGAAAGCAATGAAAGACAAATAGTAGAGTTATTGCCACCTCAATTTTTTGAGGTTTTCTTTTCAGGAAACAATTCTATGGAACTTCTTTGGTTTTGTGAGGTTTTTCTTTTGTGGCTTTTTTTTTTTTTACAGAATTAGCAAATGAAGTAGAAAACTACATTATGAAAACTTTCCATAACTCAACTTAAACATGATCAGCACAGAAACAACTAAAGCATTTTTAAGTTTATAGTAACCTTTCTAGCCATGTTTTAATATATATAGCATACAGCAGATCTAAGTTCAAGGGGCTGTGTAAATTCTTTTTCTGACCAGTGGGAATAACCATAACCACCATCCTGTTCTGCGCTACTTCATTCCAACTTTTGGTCACGAATTCTATACTATGCTTTGGAAACCACTCGAGGAAAGATTTTTGAAACCATCACATTCCTACAAAAGTTCTGGCTCTACATGAATATAAAAACAAGAGGAGCTAAAAGCCATTGTGCAGGAGGAAAGCTGCCATATTTGCCATCATGGGAACATAAGTCACACAACTGGATTGCTGCAAGGGATGGCTGTAAACTCTTCAGAAGGGACAGGCAAGGAAGGAGAAGTGGGGTAGCCCTGTATGTTAGGAACAGTTTCGATTACTCAGAGCTAAATGATGGTGATGCTAGAGCTGAGTGCTTATGGGTAAGAATCAGGGAGAAGGCCAACAGGGCAGATATCCTGGTGGATATCTGTTACAGACCACCTAACCAGGATGAAGATGCAGAGGAAATATTTTGTAAGCAGCTGACAGAAGACTCACAATTGCTGGCCCTTGTTCTCATGGAAGACTTGAACTTACCAGATGTCTTCTGGAAATACAACAGAGATAAATAGTCCAGAAGCCTCCTGCAGTTTATGGAAGGTGACCTTCCTGACATAGTTAGTGAGGAAGTCACCTAGGGAAGGTGCCTATTGGTCCTGTTGTCTGTAAATAGAGAAGGACTGATGGGTGATGTGATGGCTGGAGGCCATTTTGGGCACTGAGACCATAAAATGATAGTTTTCAATTCCTGAAGAAGTATGAAAGAGGCAGAACTGCCACAGGCAGCAGAACTGTCACCCTGGACTTCCAGAGGGCAGACTTTGGCATGTTTAGGAGCTTGGGTGACAGAATCCCTTGGGAGGCAGTCCTGAAGGACAAAGGAGTCCAGGAAGGCTGAACATTCTTCAAGAAAGAAACCGTAAAGGCACAGGAGTAGGATGACCCTGCATGCTGAAAGACAAGTCATTGGGGAAGAAGATGGGCCTGACTGAACAGAGAGCTTTGGCTGGAACTCAGGGGTGAAAAAGGGAGAGTTTATGACCTTTGGAAGAAGAGGCAGGTCAGTCAGGGGGACTACAAGGATACCGTGAGGTTATGCAGCAAAAAATTTGAAGGAGCAAAGCCCAACTAGAACTTAAATCTGCCTATTGCCATAAAAGACAATGAAAATGTTTCTATAAATACATTAGCAACAAAATGAAGGCTAAGGAGAATCTCCATTCCTTACAGTATGCAGAGGGAAGCATAGTGACAAAGGATGAGGAAAAGGCCAATGTACTTAATGCCTTCTTTGCCCCAATCTTATATTAAAGACCAGTTCTACAGGTACCCAGTTGCTGAGCTGGAAGACAGGGATGAGGAAGAGAATGAAGCCACCATAATCCAAAGGGAAGCAACCTGCTACACCCCTTGGACACGCACAAACCAGATGGGATCCACCCAAGGGTACTGAGGGAGCTGGGGGAAGTGCTCAGCAGGCCCTTTTCCATCATTCATTAGCAGCCCTGGCTAACCAGGGAGGTCCCAGGAGACTGGAAGCTGGCAAATGTGATGCCCATCTACAAGAAAAGAGGAAGGAAGATCCAGGAAACTACAGGCCTGTCAGCCTGACCTCAGAGCTGGGACAGGTCATGGAGCAGGTGATCTTGAGTGCCACTACACAGCACATAGAGGACAACCAGGGAATCAGGCCCAGCCAGCACTGGTTTATGAAAAGCAGGTCCTGCTTGACCAACCTGATCTCATTCTGTGACAAGGTCACCGCTTACTGGATGAGGGAAAGGCTGTGGATGTGTCTGCCTAGACTTTACTAAAGCCTTTGACACCATTTCCCACAGCATTCTCCTGGAGAAACTGGCTTTTTGTTACTTAGATAGGCGTGCTTTTTGTTGGGTAAAAAACTGGCTGAATGGCAAGGCCCAGATCCAGTGGTGGTGAATGGAGTTACATCCAGCTGGCAGCCAGTCACCAGTGGTGTTCCCGAGGGCTCAGCATTATCTCTATTATCTGTTTAATATTGTTATCAATGATCTGGATGAGGAGATTGAGGGCACCTTCAGCCAGTTTGCAGAGAACACCAATCTGGGCAAGAGTGTTGATCTGCTGCAGAGCAGGATGGCTCTGCAGAGGGATCTGGACAGGCTCGATCAGTGAACTGAGGCCAGTGGTTTGAGGTTCAACAAGGCAAAGTGCAGGACCCTGCATGTGGGTCACAACAACACCTTCAGCACTACAGGCTGGGGGGAAGAGTGGCTGGAAAGCTGCCTGGTGGAAAGGGACCTGGGAGTGCTGAATAAGAGCCAGTCTGTGCCCAGGTGGCCAAGAAGGCCAGTGACATCCTGACTTGGATCAGTAATAGTGTGCCCAGCAGGACCAGGGAAGTCATTTGCACCCTGCACAAGGTAAATCTTGAGTCCTGTTTCTAGTTCTGGGCCCCTCATCACAAGAAGGACACTGAGGTGCTGGAGCATGTCCAGAGAAAGGCACCAAAGCTGGTGAAGGGTCTGGAGCACAAGTCTTAGGAGGAGCAGGTGAGGGAGCTGGGGGTGTTTAGCCTGCAGAAAAGGAGGCTTGGAGGAGACCTTATCACTCTCTGCAACCACCTGAAAGGAGGTTGTAGCAAAGTGGGGGTCTGTCTCTTCCCCCAGGTAAAAAGTGCAGGAAATGGCTTCAAGTTGTGCCAGAGGAGCTTTAGATTGGATCTTAGGAAAGATTTCTTTACAGAAAGGGTTATCAAGCACGAAAACAGGCTACCTGGAGCAATGACTGTGTCACCATCCCTGGAGGTATTTGAAAGTGTGTACGTGGCACTTAGGGACGTGGTTTTGTGGTGGCTTTGGCAGTGCTGGGTTAACTGTTGGACTGATGATCTTAGAGGCTTTTTCCAGCCTAAAGGATTCTTTGATTCTATGAGTCTAAAACTGTAATACACTATTTTTGCTATTTTCTTAAATTTATTTTTCATCTCTTGACTACATCTAATTCATCTGAAAGGTAATTTTCCTAAGATTGACAAGTAAACTAAGATCTTGATTTTTCAGTTTTAAACTTAGACCACATGAGACATCTCACTATTTCTGACCATACTGAGAACTAGAGTAATAAAGCCTGTGGGAGAAAAAAGAAAATTAAAACAACATCGATTTTTCACAAAGAAAGTATCCTAGAAGTAAAGCTGTCAGTCACAGATGACAAGAAGCCAGTTATAGCAGAAGCGTGAAATGCGAGCATCACTCTCTCACTACTTTCTATTTATTTTAAATAACAGATGAACAGTCATTAATATTTACTGTATTTCAAATTAGTCAGATAACACAATATTCAGCCTGAAGTCAGATTAGGCAGCAGCTGGTTAGATGGATGTCATCTGTCAGGGGCTGTTCTTCTAAAAGCCACTAATACTGTCAGTGAAAATTACAGTCTACAAATCAAAAGAATGTAAGTGTTTGAACTGAAACATATATGAAATCAGACAGTTCCCACTGGATTTTCCCCCTGTGCTATTACCACCATGATCAATTCACACTTCAAGTGACAGAAATTGCTGAGAAAGCAAAACATTGCTTGCTTTCTATCTGAGAAGTATACTTTGAGCCAGGGGACATATTTTTAGATAATTAAAATTAATTTTCCTTCCTTTTTGGCAAGAAATATTAAAATCAACCTGCTGTAAAGGAAAATTGATCACTCACTCTTGTACAGAACAACAGGGAGCAAAACTCTGTTGCTATTACAGAAGTGACAACATTTTAGTTGGAAATGAGATAAAATCCTTTTCCATTAGTAAATTCCGTAACATTAAAATACAACTTCTTCTAATAGTATTAAAATGAAAACAAAGACCATTCACTCAGTGACTGTTCAAAATACATGTCAAAATATTGCTTATATAGCACAAAAAAACTCCCACAAGTTTTACACCATGCAAGGATCATCATTCCACAAAAACAGTGGCATAGGACTTAAAACGTGCTTTTAAGGTACCAAAACACTAATTTTCTGTTTCTGCTAAAGTGCTGAGAATATGAGCATTTTGAAATGGAGTGTTATGGTAGGTATGTCCAGAAATCATTCTTCTTTTTTTTTTTGTCCCATCTAGTTTGTATTTGGCAGGCTTTTCCCCCCTTAATTGGAACGGAATGGCTAAACCTAGAAAGGTATTATTGCAGGTGACAACAGTGTCCTTTGACAGGCATCATCCTCATTTTGAGGATATAATGCTGCCCAATAAGCAGCAAGAAAAATGCATGGATGCTGCTTCCTTGCTAATCGGGGAATGCCACCAAGAATTTTAAGTTAATAATCAATGTGCAGCAGTACTGGCTAGGTGCCAGCTGGATGCTGAGTGGGTTTGAACAGAAGGGTGGGCATATCCCTCCTGGGCAGCACTTGGAAGGCGAGGCAGGAGTGTACCCTCGTGGTGAAGGCAGCTCCTGCAGATCAGGCTGTGACAGCACGAATGTAGCTGGAACATCCTGTGACGATCACCAGCACGGTGGGGGCTGGACCACAGGATCTGCAAGGAGATGCCAAGAAAGCTGGGCTTGTTCAGTTTGAAGAGGAGGCTAAAAGAGAAGCTTGTTGTTGTTATCTGTGACTTAATGGGAGGGCAGAAAGAAAACAGAGCTGGGATTTTCTGGGAGGTGACCCACAAGTGGGAGGAGATGAAACAGTCACACTAATTGCAACACCAGGAAGTCAAATTAGGCTTTGGAAACACTTTTTCACCTTGTCAGCAAACACTGAAACAGGTGCACACAGAGGCCATACAATCTGCAGCCTTGGAGATGCTCGGATCCAGATCACACAGGGCATGTTTGCAGCAAAGAGTTGATGCCTCCAGAGGTCCCTTCCATCTCAACCATTCTGTAGCTCTAGTGTTTTGTTTCTCACTCTCCTTAGTGCCTACATTTCAACAGCAGATCAAAAGCATTCAATCAAGGCAGGGTGGGTATTTCCAGCTGTGAGAAGTTTGGTGAACACACACAGAACCTATCAGCTCAGCACGCTGCATTTGGCCAAACTTAACCCGTTTTTCTGTGGGTCACCACCAGCCCTTTGTGGGCACAAGCAAGAACAAGGACATGCCTTCCCTTGCACCTCCCTCTCCCTCAGCATTGGGTAAAATCATGCACTGCTGAATGGAATGCCCAGTTGGCCGTTTTGCTCCCTTGGCTAGCAGGGCTGGACCCCTGAATGCCTTTTTCTTCCAGCTTTGCTAAGAGAAACTCATCCTCTCCTGTAATATCCACAGCTCTGCTGACTGCAAAGCTGCTCCCAGCATCCAGACTGCTCCTTGCAGCAGAGGCCTTTGTATTACCCCTTCTCCTATGACCTGTCCTTTTTTTCTGGCAGGGTTATCAGCACACTGACCCCATCTGTCACAACCAACAGTTCCCAGTGCTGAAGCCAGGGAGAGGTGGGAAGCACAGCCATGGCCCGGGAAGGTGGGAGGTCACACTCCTCTGCAGCACCACCGCAGTCTTAGATCAGCTAAACTCTGTCACAAAGCCACACTTTTAGGAACCAAAATGTGTGGTTAATCATGTTAGCTCTTACACGAGCTATAACAACAATTATTCAAACAGAATGAAAAATAATAGCTCAATTTAGATCAGATGAACCTCTAAATTGTCAAAATAAAGCCTAATATTTTGCTTGCGTTAAAGAAATCACCAATTAAATTTGAAAACCACCTAGCAACATGCTGTTATTTTAACACCACAACAAAATATTTCTCGAGATGGTATGACTGTATGTAATACCATAACAACTTCCAGGACAAGGCACCAAGAGAAGGAATCCACGATTCTGGGAGAGGGCAGCTTCTCTCTTAGTGCACTGGAAAAATCAGCAGTGAGGAGGGCACTAACACCACCATAGCAAATGCTGCCAAAGCACAGTGATTTACACTGCTGTAGGGAGCACCCCAACACACATCTACCACAATCTCCATGAACAAAACTCAGTAAGAAAAGAAAAACATGCATTCAAGGATCACAATAGCCAAACCTCTCAGTATCATTCCACTCTGCTTCGATTTTACTCTGTGTTTAACTGAAGGTGAGCCTACTTCACCAGCTACAACCCACCTCACCCTGCTGTGACCACAGTTTTAATAATAATAGCTAACCACTATGGTTAACAGCTTCCCAGGCTCCACAGGGAATGAGCTTTGCTAGGCCAACTTTCTACTAACAACCCAGCTGCCAGAGGAACTCACACACTCTTATCTCCCAGTGCTCTGTTACACACATCACATGCTTTTCCTCTTTACATGCTTGTCTGGTTTCATTTTAAAAGAAACGGGATCAGATTTTTCACAACAAATCCTCAGGCTCACACTTAAAGCTGATTTCCTTCCCCCCAGAGAGGGCATTCAAGATTCCCCAGACATCAAAACAAGCTCTTGCAAAAGGTAGGAAGAAAATCACTAGATGAAAAGTAATCACAAACCATGGTTTTCAAAAATAATACCTGAAAATTAACTGAGATTAATTATTTTTTCTTTACTGCTTAGTTATCTTAAGCAATTACAAATCATTTGCTTTGGTGGTAGCTGGTTTTTTGGTGGTGCTACGGGTTTTGCTCACCAGACCTGTCACACACCAATAGTCCTAACCCTGGCCAATCTACTATGTATGTTCTTTATCACAAAGTTTGATGTGGAAAACCATTACCCTTTCTGGGCAACCCCCTTCCCTCACATCTCCAACCTTCCCAGTGTCATTTTTCCACGCAGTGTTTGTTTCTAACAAGGCAGCAGAAAGTGTAACTCATAGGCCTTTGCCTGCTTTCAGATGCTCATAACAAGGGATCTGGAACACTCCTACTAACTGAGTCATATTTAAACACAGGGATTGGAAGATTTTCTAACAACACCCTCTTTGTGTGTATTGTTCCGCATCTGGGATAGCGGGCAGTGAACTCCACATGGTTCCGGAATTACAGAGTTTAAAAGAAAAGGGAAAAAAAGTTTGTCACCTCAATTCTATAGCACTCCATAGAAGAAAAAGAGGAAAACTAGTGATTAAACCACAAATCTGCAGTCTATGCAAGCCTTGTATGAGCGTGGAACTTTGCCAAGTTCCAAAATGCTGTATGCAACACATAAGTCGTTATCAGGAAAACAGTTTCATATCTTAATTAATCTACTGAGGCTTCAGCCCATGTCCCAGTAATCAGTCAGCTGACAATGACAAAGAGAAATAGGACTTGAGAGGCTCTCACAAAACAGCTAAAAATAAAACTGGATCTGTTTTTTATGTTCCCCTGCACATAAAGATCTTCCTCTCAAATTTTTATTTATTTATAGTTTTTACTTCATGCAACTGACTTTGTTCTTCACTCAAAACATAAAAAGAGGCAACAATTTCTCCTAAAACTATCGAATATTTTGTACATTAAGTTGCATAATACTTGTACACCTGAGAAGACCAGCCTACATATTTCTGGAATGTGGATTTCTATCCAGATCAACCAATATGACAATATCAGCAGCCAGTGAATGTAATTACCATCAGATTTTCTACCTCAGAACAAATAAGCCGAGGGAAAAACAACAGAATAAAAAAGGGACCTGTACTAAGAAATAATTTGATGGGAAGATTATCTTGAAAGAGGTTCATTGCTACATCAGATAGGATATTTGATATTGTTGGGTTTGAACACTTCATGATTTTCCATTTCTAGTAAGTTAGCTAAGCTAACAAAAAACCCCACAGAACAGCAAGAGAAGTTCAGCAGTTTGCCTTAACGTTTTCTTACATCAATGTAATTCAGAAAATGTAAAAAAAAGTTCTCAGATTCTTATTTCTATTTTATCAATGATTTAATAATTTTCATTGGGGGAGAGGTCAAAATGAAAATTTTACTACAAAAAAGAAAAAAAAGAAATTAAACTGCAAAAGGGGGAGGTCAGCAATACTAAGGCCAAGGAAGCAGAAGATGATTTTGCAGCACATTGTGATTTTGAGAGACTTTGATTGATATCAATCTACCGAAACAATTAAATAATTTTGGCTTGCTGGCCTGTATAAGTAGAAGCAGAGTCTTGTTCCTCCAGGAAACCACCCAAGTAAAACCACATATATTGTGAGCAGCAAAGTCTACTATTGTCTCCTAAAACAGCAAAGACCAAAGCACAGTTTTAAATATTCTCAGATGTCAAACATCTATTAGAAAAATGTTTAAAAAAAAAAAAAAAAGAGAAAGAAACAAAATCAAGAAAAAAAGCATTTTTAAGTAACATTTCTCCTCGTGCTGTAACTGAACTACTGCTCACTCAGTAACTCAGGCCTGGAACGAGTCTCCATAACCACCAGTTACACTGTGCTGAGCAGAGTTAGGTCTGGCTGCTTGAAAACTGATCAGACTCTGGTAACTTCAAACCCATAATTTTTAAAGTTCAACAGTAACAAATGCAGTTGTGTTTTGTGTTCAACAGCATTTCCAATACACGTAGAACTAGCTGCCCTTGTGGGAAGGGGGGGAGGGCAGGGAGGAGGTACGAAGGGTTTTGTCTCACTTAATTATAATGATCTGAAGATTGAAACAAGACCAAGCTTGTAGGAAAAATTAACTCTTCTTACAGTTAACCGGAGCATTTAGAAGGGAAAAAAATACATTCTTGAGTCAGAAAAGCCCTTATTCAGATCTTTCCAATACACAAAAGTTGATGAAAATGGACCTTTTTCTAGAGTGCTTCATTTCAGATGTATCACCCACTAACATACTGTAACCAAGCCAAAGTAGTAAAAGTCTCTTAAAACTACTCCCATAATTCTGCATCCATGAGTACTGCAGTTCAGATACATATACCCATGAATAAGAATTTTTAGCAAAACAGTTTTTCTGGAAATGACAGCATAAAAGATTTAGCTAAAGAAGATGATGCTTTTTTCTTTTCAGTAAAAATAGAATTTAAAAGATTAATTAAGCCAACAAGAATACACTTTCGGGACTTGTACAAGCAACAACATGAATTCAGTAATTGAGCATATTGTTCATTAACCACTAGAGGTCACACAGTAACCATGGCAGATATCCAAAAGATGAGAGGACTCAAGAACCTTATGGTCTGGTAAAATCAAAATACAGGGGTAGTCACTGATTTGCACCTACAAACGAAATTCTGAAATTAATTTGAGTAGCTTAGTTCCCCAAAAGATCCAATTAACACGAATGTTCACAGATGTAATTTGGTATTTTACATCTTCATAATATTGAGATTTATTATTTTTACTTCTAAAAAATACATCAAATAATGGGTGGGGGTGCAGTGGGATTGTCAGAGCTTGCAGACCTTTTGAAGGTTTCCCTGATTTCTTCAAATATGTCCTCATTTAAACTCCTGGAACTTCAATTCAAGCAATACTGCTTCAGCTGTGCCTATAATTAACACTGAAGAATCACAATAAGCTGGAATATTCTAATATTGTAGTTGTGAATGTCTTGCTATGTAAATAGAAATTTTAATATTCCAAGAACAAGAGAAATAGTAATAAAACCAAATAGGATCCCACACACATAAAATACATTGTGTTTTTAATCTCATACCGAAGTTTACACTGGACATAATAACTTACATTCTCTTAAATCTGAATGGATATATGCCCTTTAAATTTAGACACAGTTGCGATGGTCAGGGTCTGAAAATTACTTGCTTGCAAGAAATTCACTTAAGTACTATGGAAAAACTAGTCTATTTGCAGAAACACTATTTGCAAAGTGTTAAAATGCTTTATGTTGTACACAGCCAATTAAAAATTGCCTGTAAAGTTCCTTTAAACCCTTCAAGAAGGTATTATGTGCACACAAGTGCAGTGAGAGAGAGATCGATCACAGTCGGTGATCCTGTACTCCTTCCGTATTAGATTGAATTCGGGATCAGTATTCAAAGATATTTCCTTAACTGACTCGCTTTTTATTCCATTTACTACAGCGTACACTACCTCTTGTATTTGGAGAAATTTCATTTAATTAGATCCCAGCAGCAAAATATAAAGACAGACCTGTGTATGAAAGTTTTTTACTATGGCAGAGCAGCACTGCCAAGGCATTAAACTTCCCTCTAACCCAAGAACTGGTCCCACCAGAACAGGTGCCTCTGTTGACTTGCATTACCTGTTCTGGAATAAGTAAAATATTTCACTCCCTAAAGCTCTCAGTCTGGTACATTTCAACATTAAAAAAAAAATAATAACAACGAAGAGCAGTGGAACAGCTGTAATCTGAATAATAATTTCAAAAGTTTCAGCACCCACCATGATTTTCAGCACAACAGACAACACTAGCAAAAGCTCACAGGACACATATCACACTATAGGAGCAATTGCTTGAGACAAAATAGAAATCATAAATCACGTCTTAAAAGCAGAAAAGATGCAGACTTTTCTCAGCATAAAATTAACACCACAAATCTACCTAGCTCTTAAGAGGTATGACAGAAAAAAGAATCCACCTTTACCTGCACACAAGCTTGTATGTATACACATACCTACACACACAGATGGCAAATCAGCAGAGATTGCTTTCCACTTCACACTAACAGCAAGATTTACAAACTCCACAGAAATTTACAAGGCAAGAATATTTTTTTGAGGAATATCCAAATACAAACCTGCTTTTTCTGTGCCTGCCTCTTCTGGGCACCCAATGTAGCAGACTTAAAGCTAAGAGACTTGGACTGTCTCCTAACTTTCACTGAATCTCTCCGGCGATCATATGAAAAAGACGACGACTTCTTTGTAATTTTCCTCTTAGGTGTGTCTGCCATTTCATCCAAAGTATAGTTACCTTCAAGGAAACAGCATCCCAAGAAAATAAAAACTCAGTATCATCAAGCTCCCACCAAGCTTGTACAAAACAGTCTTCAATCCTACAAGAAATTTAGGAGCCTGCAAGGAATGGAGCCCACTGAAGAACAGTTTCAGTTCTACCTACAGGTTGAAAAAATTTTAAAAAGCCGACGGTCCTGCAATGCTGTATGTCACTGAAGAGCAGGCAGAACTCCTTCTTGCTGTATAAACTCAAACAGGCTTCAGCAGTGATGCTAATCTGGAAACGTAGTGACTATCCTGCTGAGCACGCTAAAGGTGAACGGGAGGTAGTTCCCTGCACACCAACAGGGTGTGGAAGTACACCAACAGGGTGTGGGGATGAAGCAGAAGACTTCGGGTTCAAAGCATCTTCTTAACTCCTTCCTTTCTGGGCTACTGTTGGGAAGTCAACTGAAAAGTCAGACTGGTGAAAGCTCCCCAGAAAAAGACAGCATTATTTTCTTCTCTTTGGATCCAAGGCACTTTCTGAAGAAACTTTTAGCCTGAGGTAACCACCCCATTAAACGCATTTGGGGCCCTGTTTTAATCTAATTTAAATATTCCCTTCTCTCTCTTTGTCAGTAAGACAATTCACACTACAAACCTAGGAGATACTTCAACTTCCAGGTCACCTAGAAAATAAAGTACCTCACTCCGAACCTGACCGTCCTTCCTGGGAAATAACTATGGAGTTACAGCAGTCTCTCAGGACCTGTTGGTATCAAGGGATAAGACAGTAATGCTAATTAATTCTCATCCTAGTGACAGTGTGGGAATCTTATCAGACAGCTGAGATGGCAACTTTTGTACCAGGACTGTGTTTAGATAGGAATGTTTCTCTTGTATAAGGTATTAGTCAAGGAATTCTACAAGCATGTAGAGCCCCAAGAGTTGCTGCTGTTGATTTCCATTAAGCAAAACATATCCAAAGGGCCAAGCTCTACAAACTTAACACTGAGATTTAATCCATGTTGAAAGACAGGGAGGAAAACTACCTTTTGACAAACTTAGGCATTGTCCAGGGTCTTTTACAGAAACTTCTCCTTATTTTATTCATGACACTACTTCACATACAAAACAACTGTGAATAATTTATAGTTGCAGGATTATCCATTACTATAATTAAGCACTAATATGGGCCAGTCCTCAAGTGTATGAGTCTCACCACCTCTGTTAGGAAATATCTGTGAAGTTGGAACAGCATTTCTTTTGAGACCTGCTGATATCAAGGAATAAGAGGGTAGTGTTAATGAATTCCCATAACCAATGTTTCCCGCAACTTCTTCCTTTGTTGTAGGATGAATAATATACCTCTAGGACACAGTGATATTGCTAAAATTAACCAAAAGCTATCAGAATGTTTAGTATTTATTAGCCATAATGGCCTAATTCTAGATTCACTGCACATTTTTGTGGAGATTTACACTGTGAAGAATTAGAAAGCACAGCTTTATATTATCTATAACTATATCTAACCAGTGAATCTGTAATTATTACAAGGTATAGAAAAGATCCATTATTAAATATTTTTAGTACAAAGTCTCTCTTAATTGTGATGTGTCTATAATACTGTAGAAGTCATTATCCATAGCCACATATTGACCTTCAGTTTTACTCATATTAAGACACCGAGACCATCATCATTTCAACACACTCTGTGGTTTTCACCAAAGTTTAGATTAAAGAAACTTTTTCTCACAAAATGAAATCCTACTTAAATTACCAGTTTCCCTGATTTACAAGGATCACCTTTTTTAACAGTTAAAATAAGCAGAGAAATCAGTATTATGTGCTTGCAAACCATGACACCTCAAGAAAAAACATATCCTCCAAAATTTCGTGAAGCATCTACAGCATTTGATAAACGTCACAGATATTCTGATTAAGCATGAAAATTAAGGCCAAGGAAAGTTTGGAAACCTTTTGCAGACAGCTACTCTTATGAGAGTTTCACTTGATCTTGCACAGAAAAAAACAAAGAACCACTCCTAATATCACCTTTGATTCTACAGCTATGTACAGTTTGCTTCCTACAATGTCTTTCCAAGGCTGAGATCCTGGTCCATTTAGACACTGTTGGTGGAGGAGTTTAATCTGTACCTGGAGTCAGTGTTGCCATTTGCTCTGTGCTTTTTGCTATTTCTACAAAATCTTTTTCAGTTGCCTGGTTTGTGGCTGGAAGAAGCAGAGGGCTCACCATCAGCAAACACAGCAGACAGATCCCACCACCCCTTCTCTTCTCCCCTCCTTGCTGCACCACAGGGACCACTCCGGCAGCTCCACAACCACTGGCAGCCTTGCTGCACTGAAAGGGAAGGTCTCAGCCCACTCATGTTCCCATTTTTCCCCTTCTTCCTTCATACCTCAACCACTCCCAGCAGCAAAATCCTCTCCCTTTCCTCCTCAGCTTGCCAGGTCCTTTGGTGAACTTACAATATTGATGAAATAGCAGAAAAATACCCAGATAGTTTTGCAAGGAAGAGTCTTCTGCCATTTGAGAGAATAAATCTCCTATGAGATGGGGTCCAAAGACTGCCAGAGCCCTCATGACCCAAGCAGCAGGACTGGGATGAAAATATGGAGGAGAGGCAGAGACAGGGCAAACTGCTGGAAGCCTTCTTAGACCTGGTTATGTACCTTGCATGTAAGCCAGTGCATCCAGAGGGCTATTGCAAAATCAGAAACATTCTCCCTAATGTAAGAGCTAGCTCAGAACTCATTAGTTTGTGTATTCAGTTAAAGCAGTCTCTCTCCAAAAGCACATCACTTTTGCCAAAATGATATTATATCCACCATGTTATTGTCTACTCCCTGGATGCTTCTGCAACCCTTCATGACCAGCATTCACCATCAATGTTCAGTTTCCCAGACAGTAATGGAATTTGTCACTCCAGTATTCAAATCTCCCTTCTCTTCTTTCAGAACAATTGCAAATATATTGAACAATACATGCTCTATTTTCCATCTTCCAACCAGTTACACAGCCATAAAACCCTTCCTCTTATTCCATGCCAAGTCTGTGGGGTTTTTTGACTGCACTAACCCAGTCACTGTTGCTCAGGTCTGTCTTTCTGCTGAGAATACAGGCACATTTGTGAAATACTACTTTCTTGACAACACTGTCATGATTGTCCCCGGTATATCATATTCATGCCTGGGCCTACTATTCCTCAGAGACCAGTTTTCATGAAAACATTCAATTTCCAGAAGTCAGATTTACCTGCAGCACTTCAGATCTCCATGGAAACTGATTTATGAATTTACAAATGTCAGTCCTCTCCTACCTGGGAGTTCTGTGTGCATCAATACAACTGTTTCAGCATTGCAGGAAAAGAACTGGGATATTGCAATTTGTCCCAAAAATAAACAGCAAATCATAGATGAAAATGCTGTCACCACATAGCTAGAAAAAACTAGATGATAATGAGATTAACAATTTGAAGAACGGTGCTGAAAGAGGTGAAAAACTAAGAACTACAGTTGGGAGACAACATTTAGTTACATCTAATATCTAATAGAGATTGAAAAATGCACGTTCCAATATTCATATATTATGACATTTATTTCCTCACTTCCATGGATTTTAGTCTCACATCCATAAACACTGTGAAATTAAAATTTAGTTTACTATTAGAAATACTACAAGCATTTAAATTCCATTCTTTGACAGAAGATAATATTTATATTTTGAGTATATTGTTTTCAAATATGTCTTCATTAAATACTAGCTGGGAATAAAGGCTGTGTAAATACTTTGATTTTCTATTTTAGATCCATCAGCAAGACAGACCTAAAAATCATCATGTGGCCATCCCAGTAATGAGTCAATAGTGTTAATACAAAAAAAAACTGGCTTAAATGGACACATTCTGTTTTTACCAATTTTTCAGAATTTCAGTAATAGAAAATTGTCAATCGCTAAAAGCATAATTAAAATAAAAACCACTACCAAACAGTAAATGACATCAAGAGCCCACTGTTCATAAACTGAAGTTTTTTAATTTTTTAACAGAAAATAATCACAGGTTGTTACATGACGGGGGTTTTTTTCCCAGTATCAATACTTTCCCAAGCTTGGTGGTTCAAGTAGTTATTTTAAGCTGTTACAAGAAAAGAATGCCTTATGCTCAAAATGTGTTTTGCCAAGTCACTTGTGAGTAACAACAAATTGTTTCAAGGCCATCCTGTTTTCCTGGCATACTGGGAATGAAGACACGGAACAAGAAGGGAGAAGCTGCACGCTGTAGCAGAGAAAATCATGGCAATAGTTGAAAATTAATTTGATAGAAAGGTTTTGAGGGGGAAAAGGGCATACCATTCATGGTATTATAAACACTAAGAATCAGATTTCTGAGTAATTTTTTTGGCATTTTTAGGTTTTGCTGTCAGATTTGCTGCATGGGACCTGGAGAAGACATTTCTTCATTAACTCCAGGGTGTTAATCCGTTAATGGCAGAAACAAGAAGCACAAAAAGTTGTTATTCTCTACTCATGATTCTAGGGTTAAATTCTTAACTTGCAGAATGAAAGAGAAATCAAATGTAAATTCAGCTGCAAGTTTGCTTAAACAAGGCAGAGACACCCAAAGTTTAGAATAAACAACACTACTTTGAGTATTCTGATTATGTACTGATGGAAATCTAAAGATAACACAACTTTATCCGTGCAGCTTTCATTGACTTCAAAAGCTCTTTAACATTTTTGAGTGAATGAACAGGCACAGGGTTAGCAGAATCTCATTCTTTCTAACAGCATCCTGATGTCACTGGTCTACCCTGAATTTACTACAGAAATGGGGTCTTGCATAACTGGCCCAGAAAATAAGAGTGAGAGAGCAAGATCAATAGCAGCAGGATACTGTAATCACAGCCCTCCAGTCCCTAGCTAGCCTTTAACCTTAACATTATAATGCATTTGCTCAAAATAGCCTTATTTCTGTGTAGGCTTCCAGTTAGCATTTGTTACAAACAAAACAGTCACCCTTTCCAAACCCACATTTTGTGTATCACATGTCTCTCTAACTCAACAGAGCTTTCCAAGAGGAAGTAAACAAAACAACAGTATTATTTAGAACTGACCATCTGTTTTAACACAAAACCCAAAAGTTCATTTCCTTTCCACTACACTGGGAAAAGGTCCTAATATGCCTTTATATTATGTAAAGAAGCTGCTCAAAGACTTTTTCCCACTAGAAGTCTTCACATTTCTTCCCACTTGAAGCAAGCAGGCACTAACTTCATAATAATATTAATAGAGTCTCTGAAGGTCTCTTAAAAGCAGATGCAAATGAAGCACAATTGATTTCACTGAATTTCAGCTGCAGTTTGCTTACTTAACACAGTTAACTCCAGCTCATGAATGTTTACAAATTCAATTTCAGCACAGATCTATGAAATTAATCTCCATCCCATTCTCACCGGCAGTATTCCATTCAAACCGGCAACTTCTCGTGTGTCATTCTGGGAGGTTCGAAGTTTGTCTAAGCAGCACTAAGCACCAACATCACCTTGAACTTCCAGTGACCTGGGCCAGCTAGAGCACCACACACACAAACACTGGGAAGCATGAGACTTCACTCCAGACAAGACCAAACCATATTCCTCTGGTTTTTATCTCTGCACTCAGTGGGCGTAAGTATGAATTATGCAGGGTAAAGAGCTGACTGAATAGTTGAAAATGTTAAGTCAAGCAAAGAAAGCTCATGCCTGACTTAGTTTAGAGAAATAAAGCCAGGCTGTAAATCTAAGCATATACCAAATTACTGCGGTTTTTGACAACCAGTGTTGAATTTATTAGGACAGTGATAAAGGAAATTATAAGATGCCAAGGCTTTTAACATTTACACATTGTTAATCCCAAACTAATTTGACAAAAAATTAATATATTTGGGCAATTGAATTTATGAATAATTGACATTAGGTTCATACCTACATTGTTTCAGAGCAGCTCTATTTGCCCAGCTGCTCACCACAACCAGTGGCTGTTAATGGCAGATCCTTGTTGTTCTCTTGGGAAGAAAAAACTCTGATTTTTCAGGAATATAGCTACACCAAGCACAGTCATTTTGATCTCTAAAATTTCCCACAGAGCAACAGTCTGAGCATTTCTATGCATGAAAAAATTACATATAATTTCACACAAAACATTTTTTTAAAGTTGTTTAAAATACAAATTACTATTTCAGTGAGAATTCAAATGGGAGCAAGTTATATTCATATACATACTTCGGGTTTGTTGGTTTTTTTGGGCGTTTTTTAAATGCGATTACACCACAATTTCCTCAATATTTTTTTCATGGTTAATAAGAGTCTATGAGATCTCAGAATAAGCACTTCCATATTACACCCAAACTGTGAGAATTACTAAAGTGTCTACGTGCCTCAGTCTAGCAAAAGAAAAAACAGTTAAGGATGACTGGATTCTGGGTTTTTTCTGCAGTTGGGGTTTTTTTTTGCTGCTGAGAACGTTTGCCTACTAAAAACTGAACTGAGGTCATCAAGTATGCTATCATCAAGTTGGAACCTTATCAAGATGACATATGTTTTTTGAAAGTCTTCATTGAGAGAGCTACTTTTGCAAATTACAGAAATCTGAACAAAAAAGGTTATTAACCTATCTTTAAAATATTGGTCTAATCACTAAACACACAAGAAACCTGTATTTTTAAAATAATGGAACTAGGTTACACAGTTGAATAAATGCTAGCTGAAAATAGAATCTTGTTTCTTGTAGCCAAATAGTTTTCAAAAACAATAAGAACAAGTGAACCCATTTGCATTCATGTATACACAGAAATATATAAGTATAAACAACACTGATATGTTTCAACTGAAAACTATGCATATTTCCATAGTAAAACCTGGGGGAAAATTACAATAAATTTTAAAAGATTAAAATTTCAATACATTTTAAAAGGTTTTTTATGAAAAAAAAAATTCAAATGAGCATTTATTAATTTCTTGGTTATATGGTTATTACCATTAACTGTATTAACCAAGCAACTTCACATGTAGTGATATTGTGTAATATAAATGTCCAATTCTCATGCTGGCTAAGTTAAAATGCTTTATGCACGTTCTCAATAAGCTATGTTAAAGGGCTTAAGAAAAGCTGTTTCAGAAAGGAACAAAGGAACAAAGAGCTTAGCAAATTCAATTTTTCCATGTAGTTTGTTTCATGTTTTACTCCCTTTTTTTTTAAGGAGAAACAACACTGAACATCACAAATTATTCCAGAAAGCAACTGGCTAACCCTTACTCATCCATTCTGTTTTAGTAAGTGACAAGAGAATACCAAAATATAGGGACAGAAGAAGCTAAATAAAGTCAGCCTATCATGGTGCATTTTAATGTAAAGGATGCCATCAAAGATACTTCATTCATTCCATTCAGAACAGCTGCTCTAAGGGTCTTTGTCTTTGTTATAGGACAGAACATTTTCTCCATGGAGACAGTGGAATAGGAGTAAATATATTCTTCACATCACTTAAGTGTTTTATTTTACTAAGGCAGTTGACTATACAGAGCAATAAATCCATCAAGAGGACAAGTGGCCCTTAGCTGCTCTGCATTCTGTATTGTGCTGATACGACACTGCACAATTATAGCCTAAAAGCAACATCAAAAAGATTACATTTATCACTGTGGGACTGATCCTTAAATCTAAAGAACCATGGTAAGAGCAAACGGATTTTCAAAAATAGAGATGTCAGAAAGTAAATAACACAACAAACTTCGAGAATGTAAGGAAGTTCCTTGTGAAAATGAACACTAAAACTTTAAGTGTTCAGTTTTCCAATATCCTAGACATTTTTGTCCCAATTTTAAGAAAGAGAGATATAGGCAAATGTTTAATTTTAAGCACAGCTAATCCTACAGACCTCAGTAATCATTTAATTACATGTTTAGACACCATCTGTTTAAATGCTTTTTTACAAGGTATGCTTAAGAGAACATATACAAAATATCCCTAACTGGACATGTATTACAAACCTGGCATTAATGAGACCTACATTTTCTAGCAACACAAAACCAGTTGATACACTTGCTATGGAGGCAAAGCTAACAACCCAAAACTAAAGGAAGTCACGAATGTCAGCTGTAAAACACACTACAGGAAAACTAAAATACAATGACTAATCACCAAAATACTTAAAAAGACCCAAACGTGAAGGTCAAGTGAGAATGACTAATTCAAGGATATAAACCAGTTTAGCACAGTGCATGTTTATATTGCACCTTCCTAATCAATGCTGCAAGGTCCTTTAAAAAAAGGAAATTTAACTCATAGGTGCCATCGGCAGAGATGAGCTTGGCAAACGCAGAGATAAATACTACTAATTACTAGGTATCTTGTCCATCTATACACAAAAACAATATTGTAATAATGACTTTGCCTGCTTCAGTTGCAGTCAGAGTTTTTCAACTATTAGTCACACACATAAAAACACCCACAGAGTTTCACTGTGAGGAATTACCCCACTTGAAGGCAGCACAGCAAGGTAACATCCAAAGAATGAGGTCTTGAAGTCACCAGATTTCAAACTTCTGAAGGGAAAGGCACATGAGGAGCTAAAAAGTGCATTATTCAAATAAGTCTCTGTGTGTGTGTATATGCATATATATATATTTATATTTAGTGACAACTTGCACCAGCCTCCCTGAGGCCTGTAAGCAAAAGCTAAACTAATCACACAGCTGAGCACTTCAATATGAGATAACCAACTACAGGTTTTAATTAGCTTTTCATGAAATCTTATCTAGGCACTATTTTTATGGAAGAAATTCCAGAAAACTCAGCACTGTTACTCTATACAGCTTGAGTAATCCCAACATTTCAGACAGTGAGGAGTCTTCGTGTCCCAAGACTCCTCATATAATTTTTCTTTATAATGTCCTGGTTGAAATAACCATGTCAATTAAGTTTTGTCACAATAAATAACTACAGGCAAAGTATCTCTTTCTGAAAAATTAGCCTAAGAGTCATCATTTGGCCAGTTTTCAAGGAGCCTTGACAGTGCCTGTTGCTTCCAACAGAGGCAATTAAGGATACTGTCTGTGAAGGAGCATGGTCCTGAAACACGTTTCCAGACTGAAGTCTGTATGGGGCTCAGATACTTTCAAGAGCTTCAGCAAACACATGTGGCTTTCCAGAGAAAAGTGGCATATTTACATGACTTTACAGTGTGCCACAGAGTTTCTTACCCACCCGTTTTTGAACAAGTAATCCAAAGATACTTTTATCTATAACCCCAAACAAACAGCCAATAAACAAAAGCTTCTTAGCTACTGCGATCTAAATCTCTACTTAAAAAAGAATGAAAGCACTCAAGACCCAGCAGTGCATAATTATTGTCTCAAGTTCTGTGTAACTAGCAGCTCCTCCAAAAATTATTTTTTTAAAAAAACCCCAACACTCAACAGTTTAAAACCAGCATTGGTTTTGCACATATTCAACTGGTAACACATAGCTACAACATAAATTTACAGATTTTTGGGTGTTTTTCTTATTATTGTTCCACTGTATGAGGTTTTTCGTCCTTGCAGTCTACTTTTCCTATATGAACAGTTAAAGAACCAGAAAGGATGGAAAACCCATTATTTCAATTAAAAAAACCCCATGACGGTAACAGATATCTCACATCTGTCAGGCAACTACATAAAAAATGTCTAAAATCTCTGTGTTGACTCCCACTTTGGGACACATGCAGGGAACAGACAACACTGATGTGCTGATGTGCAGTTTGTGCCATGCTGCCCTCGTAGCCATTTGTACTTACACGGTCTTTGTCATCAGCTACATCACAAAGAATGTCATCGAGATCCAAGATCCCACCATCCCCGTGCTCCAGTCGATGGACTTGTATCCAATAGTTTGGATCCTGCATAAAAGGAGAAGAAAATAGTATCAGATATCACATGCCAACAGGAAAATGTTATTCCACCACATAGCTAGCATCACAGTCCTACAAATGCTTGACATCAAACATCTATTTAGGTCATATTTCTGTAAATAAAAGTAAATTGAGATGTAAAGCCAAAGTTCTTTTTTTTAATTGCCTCATACTAGATATGTAGTCTTCCCTCTTCTATCAGATCTGCATGAGTCACAATCCCATTATTGACATCTAGGACTGTGACACATTCCCAATATTACTGCACATTACATTCCCAATACTCCCTCCATAAAAGCAAAATATATTGTCCTCAAAATAAAGTATCTCAGACAGTGGTCAACAGGCACAAAAGATTACATGCAGCTGTAAAAGGTGTGACGTTTTTACAGAACAGCTATAAAAGGCACAAACCAATATTTAAACACCATCAAAAACTTTCTACCTGTCCTTCGGTAGAGTTGGTAAATGGAATATCTAAATCTTATACTAAGAACACTTCCCACATTTAAAATAAAAAATGATACATACACGCACATTTACACACACATATATGCATACAAATGTGTGTGTGTGGCTTTGTGTTTGTACATGTGTCTACCAGTAACTGGGAAGACTGGCTTTATAGCCTTTATTATCACTTTTGACAGCAAAGGAAGCCATAGGGAATAAGGTTGTGTCCACAAAGTGTCTCCAGTGTATGACTACATGACCCAAGTGCTGGTTAGTACTCGATGTGCTATTCATAAAGGATTTGTTTCCTAATGGGGGAAAGTTGCCCTGCGAACACACGACCTGACTATGATACATAATCCTGCTTCTCAAATACACCCCCCAACGCCCCGGGCTGTTGTTCAGTGTCCCACAGTAAAAGAGCTTCCTTGCTTTTCACGCAGAAGGCATGGCTGCACAAAGTTTCTACTCAGAGAACCATCAAACTTGCACCAACTTGCAGAGTTCCTGACTTCCTAAAAATAGCAATTAGCACCAGCCTTTTCAGGTATGGTGTCTAGAAGTGACAAAACAAACAAACAAAAATAATAAAAACATTACACCAAAGCCAAACCTGCACTGAACAAAAACCCACCCACACTAAAAATAGAAGTTATATATAAATAAATAACCTCCACCCTAAAAGGCTTGAAAATATTTTGATATCTTAAAGATGGAACAGGACAAGAAAGGGGACTACGAGAATTCCTCTAAATCCGTATGTGTGTTTAAATCCTGACAGAACATGTTGCACAAAAGAATATCGAGAAATACTAATCTTTGCACATGATATATATGCATAGGTCAAGTAATTTGGAGAAATTTGATAACCATGAAACTTACTTCATTGTTTGTATACGTACATCCTCTTGAAATCCTGCTGAAAGTCATCATCATCAGATGATCAGATTTCAGAATTACATTTTACAGTCATTAGGCTAGTCATTTCAAAAATTAAATTACAGGTTTTTTCTCTGATTTCTCTAAGTATTAAATATCATTACTTTCCATTTCTTCTAAGCAAGAACCTACTATACAATTAACTGGATTTCTAGTATGTGGGTTTTCCCTAAACAGATTTACTGTTGTTAGCATATTACAGGAGATAACTCAGCATCCAGTTTTTAAAAGTAAAGATTCAAGAATAATTAAAAATGGTATTACATTATTCACATTGTCACGCATACAGAGGTGCCTACATAGCTATCTAATACACCAACCTGCTCTGTAAAAAAGGTACAAAATGCAAATACTAGGACAAACTTGTAAGTTTGAATACTCCACTAACACAGACAGGGCTGGACAAAGTCACCTGTGTACACCAGAAACCTTTCAACATTCCTTAACAAACATGCTCAAAGGGCAGTCCACTGAAGAGATGCCTTTGTAAACTCTGCTCTCAAATGAAAGGAAAGAAGATCCTTCCTCATCCTCCAGCCCATTAAAAAAATCTCTGCCTCTCATATCTACACAAAAGACTGAAATACATTTGCAAAGACCAAGACTTAGAAGACACAACCAAAAAGACTGTGAAGCACCTTGCACTCCTAAAGGACTTGATTCAGGTTTCCTCTGCTGAGATTCTCCATCTCAAAGCCAAGCTACAATTGAACCATAAGCCAGCTTTCACTGCAAAATCATAGATGGAAAACCTAGTTTGGGCTTTAAGAGAGCCTGATCGCTCATATGTCACCCAATTCACCATTTTTGTTTGCAACACTTAATCTTCTTACTGAAGAATGGAAACATTAAAAACAGGTAACTGCAATACCGGCTCGGTGACCCGACTACATCCATCAAAACAAAGAGCACCCAAACTGAAACTACAACTTCAATATCCATGTATCCTTGTTTTTTGCTTCCTACCACAACTATTTCCTACCTCCAAGGCAAATGTCAAAAATCATTCACGATTACAGAATCAATAGCAGAAACACCCATTTCTAAATCACTATTGTGCTATTTCAGCATGCACAATCTACTTAAAAATAGCTTTGATATATAAGCTGCATCACTTCTGCTAATTACTTCCTTTAAAGGTTTCTCAATATTGCATAAGAAGTTTTAGATAGACTTCATTTTTACTGCATCACCTATTAGCACTGCCATAGCTTGAACTGCTCTGGTCGCTTTTCCTGTCAGACAAGGTCCTGATACAAAACAATACATGAGCAAGACCAGACAAGAAATATATAAAACTAGTTTGGCAAGAACTTACTCTGGCGGGATTTGGTAAGTAAATATGAAATAACAATGCAACTTTTCATTAAAGCCCTCTCCAAACATCAGAACAGTCTTCTCTTGAGGCCCTTTTACTCTATTAAAGGTTTTGCATAAATCAAGGATTTGGTGGGGCAGGATTGGGAGGGAAGTGAGGTCTGGGAGGGACGGGAGTACTCGCGTTGAACAGAGATTAGTTACATCATACTGGGGGGAAAGAAAATAGAGAAAGAAAATAAAGAAAACAACATTGAAACTAGTGAGTTTACCAAGTTATGAAAATCCACAGTGATTTATGGTGCCAAATCTTAGCAATTATTTCTATATAATATTCAAGCAAACAACATGAAAAAACCAAACTGCATAAATGTTCACATTTAAATTCCTACTCAGTGATCTGTCTAAAATGGACATAATGTTGTACTAGAGTAAGCTCATACGCACTGTTTGCTAAATACGAAAGAAACTGAAGCAGACTTGATGGGAATTCAGGTACTCCCTACATGGATGTTACAAGTACATCTGTATTCATAGCTTGGTCAAATTGTATTTCTCAGTCTTGGCCAGTAAACAGATATTCACAATTCCCTATGCAATATCAGTAATACAGTCTTCAAACATTTTCTGAAGCAGTCAAATACATTGTTTTCGGCTTAGACTAGTTCCTAAAGTGGAAATTGGCTATTTCCAGAGTTTACTGGAGTTGACACAACCACATCTGTGGGGCAAAGTGGTCCAATCACTCCTTCAGGACACCTGAACACCTTTGGGATCCCCCTCTCTGGGTGGAAGTACAGAGCTCTCAAGCAAGATGTCAAAAATGAGGGACTGCCACCAACATTTCCCCACAGAGATCTGCTCAGGGCAAGTGCAACAGGGTGCTTACACAAGCTAAAAGGAAAATGTCTTCTAGTTATTAAACAGAAAAAAAATGCTAAGTATATAAAATCTATAAAAGTCAGCTTCTGTAAAAAAAAAAAAAAAATGAAGCAAAACTTTTAAAGTCTCTCACAAGTTTTTCAAGAAACCTGTTTCAGAGTTACAGTTTAGTCAGACGATGCTGTTGTTTCAAAATTTGAATTTGCATATTAGAATCAGATTTTCATATTTTGTCAATAAAACAAAGCTACATTCATATTCTCTCACTGTTATGATTGTGTAAAAGGATACTGCACTCTCCAAATCTGCAATGCATTTAGACAGAAAACCAAGTGGTGATAGAGAACTCATTAGCTACACTGCTCCACCAGTGTGTAAGTTAGCAAAGTGCAATTATTTTGAAAAAGCTGTATAGATGCCTTTGTCACTACTTCATGCAGAAGAACCAGCAAGTTCACTTCATTGAATACAAGGATAGAAGTAATGCTAAACCTGATTTATAATATCTTCATTTAAATATTGCATCACTCAGCTCAAGTCTAAGCAAGTCAGATCTCCTGTTTCCTGTCTACACCCATTTAACTATTCAACTTGATGATGATTATAAAGGCACTTATAATTTAAGCTCATGAGCACCACATTTTCTGCTCCAAAGTCCTCAGCAATGAGAGATAAATATTTGCTAAGTGAACACCACCACTGAGACTGGAAGCAAGAGCACATTACAAGGGCAGCAAGAATGCAGCCATTCACATTCTGTTTATTACATAAAATGACTTCTAAAAAGCACAAAGGAAAAACTGAGAAAACCATTGGTTTAAGTAGTATCATTCAATGCTCTGTAGCTAACAATTTCGTGTTCCCACATAATGGAAACAAGGACCATATGTGGAAAACAATATCTAGAAATCATAATGGAAACAGCAATGTGTTCTTATTAATGGCATAGGAAGATTTCTTATTCCTTTACATCTAAATAGGTGTCCTGGTTTTCACAAATGTACCCTTTCCTAAAATATATTGCAATATTTAACAATAAAAGTTACATTATATAAAACTATTCTTTGAAATACTTTGTCCCTATCTTACAAGAAGAGAGCACCACAAACCTCTGAGAAGTAGCAATCTATTTAACAGTAAGCAGAAAATCAGGCTCCTAGAAGCCTGATGAACAACGCTCAGTGTTAACTAATTGTGCCCACTACTGCGATTTAATCTCACCTGTCACCAGCAGGATGTCCTGAAGCATCAGAAAAATGACAATTATCTGCCTGGCTACAATTAAGTAGTTGGTGCTGGGATGGCAGAAGAGCAATTATCTGCCTGGCTACAATTAAGTAGTTGGTGCTGGGATGGCAGAAGAGAGTGTGTGTGTGTGTGTGTGTGTGTGTATGTGTGTAATTTCTTGTGTGCTGCTTGAAGCCCATGCAGAGAACACTACTGGGAGAGGACACCAAGCTCTCCCCAAGAGGTCTTTGTACTTCTTCACTTTGCCCACATTCCCCAGCTGTGCTTCCCTTCAGCTGAGTGCAAATCATTTCCCACTACAGTTTGTTACACATCTGGAAATCAAGTAAAACAGGTATTTTTCCCCCCACACTCCTTTATTTTCTAATCTGTTCTGGCCTGAATAGGAAGTGTATTTTTTACCACACAGCATTCTTGGGAAATGGATTGGCTTTGCCAAGCTGAGCTCCCAGAGGCTCTCTGTGTCTATCAAGACCCTGTTTCTAGAACTGAATTTAAATTTAGATATAATTTATAGCTTTTTGCTTTAACACAGATCCTTATATGATTTTTAAAAACCACTATCAGCTGGCCAGTCATGCACAGGTATTTCAGTGTAACTCTCAAAGGAAAACAGACTCGCCACCAGGACAAAGCACAGAGCAGAGGCATATCCAAGTATGTCAATATAACTTCTCACTTACAAATGAAGAGATATAGGGAAAATAAATATATATTATTAGTTTTTGCTTAAAACCATCTGGAATTCAAGACTGCAAGGCCATGTGTGTGGCTATCTTCACTGGATTGAGTTTTTTGAGAATAGATAAAGCCTTTGCGGCAGGAATATAGGCAGATAAAAACCAACTAAATCACCAGGCTGGGGCGTGTACTGGACTTGTCTGTTCAGCAGCATATGGGACTTGGGGTGTTAGCACAGTCTGAAAGGAAAATACGGTTAATAAGAAACTAATATATCTGAAAACTTGCCAGTGAATTCATTCATTTCCCTGTCTAGCTCTGTGCTGCAGGTAGGAACCACCCAAACAAGCAGTCAGGTGCCAAAAGACAGCCATGAACACTTGCAACATCAGCTGGATTCCAGTTATGTTCCACAGCCTGAGAAGCCAGGAAGAACAAGTCCCTGGGTTTAAATTGCATCTCCATCCCATCATGTGTCTCCTCGAATTTCAGGCACAAAGATCTGCTGGATAACACACAAGAGCAGCGATGGGAAAATCAGCTTCAAAGCTGACTGCTCTCTAAAGCACGTTGATGCTGCAGCACAGACAGCTGGCACTAATGGTACAACGTAAGTGCATTCACTGTCTCAGCAAGGGCACAAGCCAGAAAAATACTTAACGTTAATGAAAGCAGCCCAGTAAGGCTCAGATAGCAACTGATACCTGTAGCAACTCTTAAGTTACCAGGTGATGAGTTGAAGGGACAGTTATCTTTTCCATTTCTGACCTCACTCCACCTGCAATCACTTCCCTCATGTGAATTTTAGAGCACGTTCACATACACTTGCCCTGTATCCCATGAAGTCAAGAAAAACAGGGCTACAGACTACAACAGAAAATAGCTGAGCACTGTACAGCAGAAAATAAGCCTTATCCCTTTCATCTTTTTGATCCTTAACCTGTAAAACTGCTCTTTGTTCTGAAGATGCACCACACTACAGCTAATTTCTTGCTATTCTGTATTACTGAGAAAGACGAATACACACCCAGGAAGGTTACACATCATGCCGCAAAGGAGGGTTTGGTCTAGGATTCAATTTTTTCAAACATGCAAGAGTATACATAATGTCTTCATCAAAGGGATGCACACTGATCTGATATGAACCAGTTATGAAAAAAAGAAAAACATCCAAGCCTGATCACTGAAGCATCTTGTTCCACTTTTACACTCATCAATGTTTTCCCAGCCTTGCTAAAAGGGCTTTAGCTTATCAGAAATCCATCCAAGACAAAATCTGAACATATGGCAAATATCACTCTTCCTGACACACTGAAATGTTGGAAAGGGTGTTTATGAAGCAAAAAAAAAAAGTAATGTTGGGCTTTGCATGCATCCTGTATGTCCAGTTTCAACAAAGATTTACTTAAAAATTGATCACACTACACTATCAATGTCAGTCCTCAGTCTGATAGCCAAAAAAAGGGCCCCAAACAGTCATCTACTTGAGCAATTAAATGCCTCCTAAAACCCACTAAATTGAAATAATATGGTCAGTGGTCAGTGAACTGCTGGAACACTACTACATACTGAGTTGTGCTGCATTACTACTGGAGCACAAAAAGACGCGTCAAGGAACTACTGAATCTTGCTTTAAGTGGCAAAATGTTGCTATTAAAAATGGTAAATTTGGCTGTTAGACACTTCGCAGTTTGCATAAACTTTCGAATACATATATGAATGAAATCCTTGCTTTTCTGGAAAAAAACTGCAATTTCCTTAATCTGTAAGGAAAGTAGCCTGAGATCTACTGTAGACTAAACTTCCTGTTTTCCTACCCCACAAGGATATGCAAGTGCTTTCTATTAATGGATTACCCCCATGCATCGTGAAAGCCTGGATTTTTTATTTATTTTTTTAACTCATCCACTTTACCTAGAAGCAATCTATACCAATCCATGAGAAATCATATCGCTAATTGCTTTAAATCAACTTTCCTATGTACTGCATAATTTCATTACCTACGAAATAGAATAGAATCTCTATATGCTCCAATAACTTAATGTCAAGGAATAATTCTGATTAGAAGGGACCTCAGGACATCTCAGAATTGGACATGGACCATGCTGAGCAGAGGGGGATGATCCCTTCCTTTGTTTCCTGGATATGCCCTGCTGGCACTGCCTGCTGCCAGCGTGCAGGGCTGGCTCCTGCCCGCTCACTGTCCCCAGCCCCAGCCTGTGGCACTGCATGGGACTCCTTCTCTAGTGCAGGGCTAGGCTTAGGATCATAGAATTGCTCAGGTGGGAAAAAACCTGAGATCATCAGGTCCAACTGTTAACCCAGCACTGCCAAGTTCAACACAAAACCACGTCCCTAAGTGATACATCTACACTGATACATCTACACATCTTTTAAATACCTCCAGGGATGGTGACTCAATCATTCCTCTGGGCAGCCTGTTTTCATGCTTGATAACCCTGTCTGTGAAGAAACCTTTCCTAAGATCCAATTTAAAGCTCCCCTGGTGCAATTTGAGGACATTTCTTCTCATCCCATCACCTGTTACCCGGGAGAAAAGACAGGCCCACACTTTGCTACAACCTCCTTTAGGTAGTTGTAGAGAGCAATAAGGTCTCTGCTGAGCCTCCTTTTCTGCAGGCTAAACAATCCCAGCTCCCTCAGCCTCTCCTCCCAAGACTTGTGCTCCAGACCCTTCACCAGCTCTGTTTCCCTTCTCTGGACATGCTCCAGCACCTCAGTGTCTTTCTTGTAGTGAGGGGCCCAGAACTGGACACAGAACTCAAGGTGTGGCCCCACCAGTACCGAGTACAGGGGGACAATCACTGCCCTGGTCCTGCTGGCCACACTATTGCTGACACAGGCCAGGATGTCACTGGCCTTCTTGGCCACCTGAGCACACACTGGCTCATGGTCAGCCTGGCTGCTGATCAACACCCCCGGGTCCTGGGGTTCTGGCTGCATTTCACATGTCTCCTGGCAGCCTATTCCAAAAACATTGCACTGAAAACACTGCTCGTTGTCATAACTAATGACTTCAGGACATTTCTTCACAGCACACAGCCCTCTAACCACTAGGAGGTGCCACCACCAAAGGGCAGCTCCAGGCCAGCACCTGGACTCTGATACTAGCACCAAGTCAGGCACCCACAAAAAAGGAAAAGTTACTTTATGGTGCCACTAGAATGCATGTGGCAACCAAATTTGAGAATTAATAAATGAAGAATAAAGCTTTACATTTGGCTATAAAAGATTAACACGCTTTTCACCATGAGTACTGATAATTTACTCTATGAACAACTATGTTCTCTTTACTAAGGGGAAGAAGTTAAATATTTGAGAAAAACATATTTAGTGGAATGACACTACATCTCTAAACTCTATTATGTCCATGCTGTGAGCACCAAATAACACTGTCCTGCCCAAAGTGCAAAATAAAGCTTTTACATGGGATTTATTTCAATCCCATGTAAAGAAAACCCAAGACATCTATTGAAGCACTGCCACGAACTCCAACTGTGGTAAATCCACCAGCGAGGCAAGATAAATGTGCCCTTTTCAGATTATTTTGCTGTAACACAGATCTTACTTCATAATCTGCATCTAAATACAACAAATAATGCAACAATACTGTTTCTTGATTACAATTTGTAATTATTAGTATTAACTCCAGATGACAGATATGAATTACAGTAATCAAATCCATAGCTCATGAATATGCAGTGAAATGTACTGGTTATAATGGCACACAATCTTGTATGCAGGGATTTAGAATTTGGGCAACAATGCCGAAGAAATGCAGAACATCTTAGGATTGCAGCTTGACAACTGAACCATAAGTGAATCTGATGAAAGAAGTGCTTTCTGTTTCTTCCAAGAGTTTATTTACCTCCACCCATCATTGCAGCATTGCTTGGATTTAAGCAGTTCATTGTTTGTTTTCAGCCACCACAATAGCTCTTCAAATACACTACTAGATTTAGACCAGAATGATGGGCTTTACTGGAATAATCATCACATACATATGTCTGTACATACAGACCTGTATGTTGTAGACCAACACCTGTACCCCTGACACATGCTGATTAAACAAAATAAAAAAAAAAGTGAGTCCAGTAAAATGTTTCAAGGGAAGATTTAAGAGGGTAGAGTTGACTACCCAAGTGACATTCAGCTTAAGAGGAAGAGCCTAATTTATTTCAGAAATGTACTTGAAATAAGATTTTCATTTGGGGGCCATCAATCTCAAGTACCATGAAAGATAGAAACAACCCGTTCTGATATATGTTCCCAAATGGGCACAGCCAATTAATCGTGTAGTATGTGAACTCTAAACAATGATTAATATACAGAGAGTTGCAAAATCATTATTACATACACTGCCTCACACCACTTCCAACACACTGTAACTATAAAGTTAAGACAAAATATGAAATGCCACTCTCTGTCCTCATGGCTGTATTATTCCTCAGGAAACTACAAATTCAAGGCTTGGTGGGTAGGACTTTGCAATATAAACAGCTTTGCTGAACCATGTGGAAGGAATGCACAAGTTACACGAATCACAGAAAAATTTATCTCAATTTAGGTAAGCTATGATATCATTTGTTTTTGATAGGATTTAGAGTTTTAGAATGCCAGGTGCTTTAGTCTCCCCTGCCACCCTGTCAGCCATGCACAGGGGTACCCAGGAGATCTCCCTGCCCCCTCTGCAGTTGCTGTAAGCAGGGTGTATGTGGGAGGAGATCCCCCACACTCCCTGCACCACAGCACGCACAGGCACCAGGGTGCCTGGGCACTGCCTGCTGCCTACACAGCAACTCCGTCTGCTTTAGAGGAGGAGCAACGTGTGGCTGCTGGATCAAGCTGGCAAATGGAACAAATAAAGTGGCAAACTAACATAGGCTGAAAAACACCTACAGATCAACACCAGAATAGATGTATGGAGCATTTCTACTGATTCGCGTTGTAATAGGGCTAATAGCGAATGGGGGACTGAAGGGTTCAGGAATTTCCACTGTGCTCTAGAAAAATGTTCCCAAGACTTTAACTATATTCCCCTTCTTTGCCCTCCTCTCCTATGTGCACATTGTAGCTCATGGACAAAGCTTTCTACATTTCCTAAGTAGGCTGACATGAAGCCAGGACATCCACACACCACCACTCCACCACCCCCTGTTTAAAGGACACCCATGGAACAGTATCTGTGTTTAACAAACTCCTGGACACACAAGCAGGTACCTCCAGGTCAAACCCACCAAGGAAAACTGGTTTGCAGTAAGCATCTGCAAAAGCAATGTGGAAATAATCATGGTATCATGTTAATTTATCTCTTAAATACTTTTCAAGATACTTTAACCAAAGCAGGCCTTATTTTCATCTCCAGGGAACAATTTGTAGCAATAATATTTAGCTATTACTTTTCCAAATTGCTCAATCTTTTCTGAAGGAGTGTAATTTCAATTCCTTCTAGTGGAGCTGATTTAAGTATGTAGTCACTCTTTTCTAAACATGCCTAATGCTTTTCTGAAACTTTGAGAACAATCACTATATAAATTCAACTACTATAATCATGCTTATTTTATAAGGTGAAATAAAACAGATCTGCCATTCTCTTTGAATTCAAGGTTCTGATTGCTGTTAACCCAGGGCAGAAACTGCAGTGCAGCATTTCACATTAGTGTGAAGGAGAGGAAGTACCTTAAAACTAAACTTCTGTAACAACAGTCTCAAGGATTATTTGTTTTGTTTTCAAATGTGTTTATTACTTCTAAAGATAAATACTTTTTTTTTAATTGACCCTAAGGTTTACCACGGCTGTAGACTGACCATGCTGTAGGGTATTACCATGTTTAAGATGAAAAGCAACTAGCACCACCTCTGGCTGGAGACCTCACCAGGCAGAGCTAATGCTAACTGCTACCAACTCCACATTTTATCCTTCCTGCCATTTTAATTTACATCCATGTTTTGTTCAGAGATCACCAGTAACAGTTCCTCCTCACAAATCGGCAGTAATCCTCTTTTTCAAATAAATACCTAAGATCAGGTCTAAGATTAAGGCTGGCCCCAGTATCATCAGAATCCTGCTGCCACACTCTTAAGCAGTCAAGAGAGCCCGTAACAGGAAAAGCCTAATGAAGGAAAACTTCTTGCCCTGAACTCTCACCTTACTCCTGACTTAATGATGACTCTTTTCATTTTCAAACTCCTCCCTCAATCTCATTTCCAGTTCCAGAATTTGGTATAAATACAAAAAATCACCTGCCAGGTGCACCACAACCTCCCGTCTTCCTCTGGCTTCTCAAAACCCATTCTCCTCCATCATCTGCATTTGCTTATGACTCACCACCACTTCCATACCTGGCCAGCAGCAGAAAATAGAGAGCGTTCCAAGAGGTTAAAGCAAACACAGGTGACAGCTATTGGAAAAACCTTATTTAAGAGTGTGCCCCTTCCATTTACCATAGCAGTACTCCTTCCAGCCAGAGACTGCAGCCCTCTCACAGACCTAACTGCATTAGCACCCATCAACATAAGCAAACCTTGCCACGTTAAGCCCTGAGAATGAATCCACTAATGCAGGAAGACAGCGATCAGCACTAAAAACCAACTTTTACTTCCTTAGTTGTCTTCTCCCTTGTCACCTCCAGTGATAGGGAGCAGCTAACAGCAGTGCATTGAACTCTAACACATTACACATCTTTCAAAATCGCTTAAATCTCTAACAGCATGTCTGCACTCGTCAAAATTCAAGCAGAAGACTTTATTAAGAGAGAAGCAAAACCAGCTAGTCTTCTTGACCAGAAAATAAAGCAATAAAAAATAACTATTAAAATCAGTGAAGGAATGCCAAGCCCTATTTTGAACAAGAGGTAAACCTTCAAGTCTCTTCAGCTGAGTTGTGAATATATCACATATGAAACAGTAAAAACTGTTTAATTTTTTTAGTTCAGAGCACTTCAATTTGCATTTCCAGAAGTTTTGATTAATATAAGAAGGATATGACAGTGGTGTTTTCAGTCATAAGTTATACCATGGTCTAAATCAGAAATTCCCATCTTTGTAACAAAGACAATTTTGGCAGAAGGTACAGAGGAATTACTACAATTGCATGCACAGGACAATGTTAGAAATATACTCAACCACACCATAATATTCCCCCTAGAATTATACCTTCAAGCCTAGTAAAACCCAAGTAATTATCTTTCTTCTCTTCTGCTAGACAAATTAGAGAGTATCCTTTACTTAGTCAAACCTGAGTTTGAAACCTCCAGTTTCTAATTCTTTATGTGCTTTCAGAGCCTTATTGAAAATGTTTTCTATGTAACAGCTTAATTATATTGTATACATACACAGAATCTAAGAATTATTCATAACTAGTGGCAAAAATAAGTTTCACACAGGACTGATTAAAAACTAAAAAAATAGAAAAAACTTATGATTTATTTAGGTGCAGCTCATCTGTTCACAGAAAAGTAGTATTTTTAAAAATACTGCAACTTCTGTTTTCTGTAATTAACTCCTGTAAAACACATACAGTATGCTTGAGCCTAAGAAGAATAAGCAACAAACCCTGTCTAATAAGGTACAGAGAAAAAAACCAAAAAGGTTCTTAGAAACTGCCTGACTTTTCTTTCAGAAAACCTGTTTATATTATGCACCTGGGATCTCTCCAATGGGTTTCCCACCAAAATGCAGATAGAAGAAGGCTCTAGTATCTCTTGCCAGCTTTGAATGATCACTGCATAACCAAAGCTGTAGCTAGGTACATGGAGACAGTGTCTTCAACTCCACTACAGAGAAAAATCTGCGTGTTGTTCTGTAACACAGTAGAGCAAAAAGAAAAGACCTTGATGAATAGAAAGAGACTAAAATATGGCATCTTTTTTCGACTGGTTTAGCATATGGTTTAGATAGCATACACTAACAGCTCCCCAGCCAGGACTGCATCAAGCCAACCAAAGTTTTAAACCATTTCATCTAGCCACAAGGCTCCATCCATGTATTTTTGCAAAACACTTCAAAAAGATTAATTTAACTTTGCAAGTTTTCCCCTGGCAACCAACAGGCCTTTGTCTCTTCTATATTAATAGCAACTGCACTGTTAAAAATACAATGAAAGTTTCAATAACTGAAAGAAAAGTATTTTTTATAAATCCCTCATACTTTTTTAAATACCAAAATGTCTGGACTGATAGAAGCTTGCAAGCATCCAAATAACAACATTGTGTGTATACATATATATATACACACACACCCACTCTTGTACATGAAACCTGCTCTCCAGTTCTTAGAGCCAAGAATACTGTTCTTGAAGAAATCTACCTCAAAATCTTTGTATATGGGTTCTCAGATTGCTCTTGTACTCTGTGTACTCTATTTTGATTCAGAAGAATAATTATGCACGCTTACACAATTAAAAATATTCCATTAAATAAAATCATTTTTATTTTCCAGGAAGAGGGGGCCTTGCTTTCTAAAGGAGAATTCCTCAGCTTGGCAGAGAGTCTTACAGCTGCTTTTACAGGCTTTTTCCTAGAGAAACGTCACTCATGGCTATGTACAGATTAAAGCCCCAGCACACAACAGTGGGACAAACAACTGCACGTGCTAATTGGTTACACACAGCACCCACACCTGGGCACTGAGCTGCTCCACGGCTGCACCAGACAGGCTGCTAGGAGAATTCCCAGGGAAGATCCTGGTCTATATATAGTGAGCTGATCAGATACAGAGAGGTCATGAACTTTCATTGGTTAAGACACAGAGCAAGATCCACCAGCTGAAAGAGACTGCTAAAGTCGGCCAGAGCCTTCGCTGTCCTCCAAACAGGCAGCATCTGCAATACACAGACCCCAACTCCTTCAAAACTAAAGGGGGGGAATCGAAGTTTTGCTATATATATTCATGCATTAGTGATGAAGAAAAGGGAGACGCAAGAAACCTATTCATGTAGGCCTCAATTTAAAAATCACACTGTCTATGTGAGTCGATGTAATAAATCCCATTACTATAAGGTAGGTGGGGGGACACAAACACAGCGCACACAGGGAGGGATTGCACTCTTCCAGCTGTTGGAAATCAGACACTGACTCACAGCAACACCCTCAGCTAGGCCAAACTTCTGTTCCAAGTCCACATGCGTGGACTTCATCAGGAGGTTTGCATCATACAGTAAAACTTAGCCCTAATAACATTTTATTTCACTGGATGACTCATATACCTTCTACTCGTCTGATTTTGTAAAAGGCTGACGTCATTTCACTCTGTTCTTCTACACAGGTTGCAGGTTGTTACACTAGGAATGCAGTTCCCTTCCATCAAGAAAGACAAAGTAAAATGCAAAATTTATCAATAAAGTTAAATTTTGCCATTTGAAAAAAGAGAAATATTTTAGCCAGCTTAGAGATACTGGGAATCGTCCTCACCCTTAGGAGAAAGCTTTCTTAAATGTCAGCGTTGTGCAAACCAAACTTGAAGTAAAAATGTCAGTTTACTCAAAGCTTTTCTTTTATCCAAAGCTTTTCTAGAACAGACTTCAGTGTCAGTGATTAAGACATCCAACACCTGTGTTGAAAAAGCTGCAGGTTTATGGAAAGCTCTGCAGAGTATGACCTTGCTGCCAGACCTCCCTCCTCCCTCTCCTCCCAGCTGAGCATCCCTGTTCCATGGAGACTTCCTCTCTCTGAAACATCTCCCACAGGCATTTTTGGAAGTATTTTTCACAAAAGCTATTCCTTTCATTAAAATGTTGTGGGGAAAAAACCTTACTTATTTTCACACAACAAAAACTGTGTTCCCTAGCTAGTTCTATTACTTGAAACCACGGTTGTTTCAAAGTTCATTTAGCTTTAGGGAAAAAAAAGATCATTTAAACTGCCTTGGACTCAAAAACTTTTAGAACTCTAAAGCTCGTATAAAACGTTCTTTTTGGACTATCTACATCAGATGAGATCAAACATAATACTGTAATAGCCAAACAATCTCCTAAAATCTAACAACAAGGAAAACAAAACACACATTCTCTGTAACTCTGGAGCTTTTCATGCTTCCTATGAGAAGTACAGTCTTGTTACACAATACAATAGAACATATTCAAGCTGTTCTCTGCACTGGTATGTAAAGTCAAAGCAGACACATTTATGCTGATAATTCAGAACAAGCCATATCTTCTAAATTAAATCAATTTGAATTTAGCACACGGATGTTTTAAAGTGATAGATTATAAACTCATATCATAAATCTAACAAAATTTCTTAAACTTTGAATTTTACATCAGTCTTTTCTGGATAACTGATTTAAAAAAAAAATAAAGATAAAACTTCCTTGAAATTTCTAGTAGTTTAGCACTTGCCCTTTGATAAGCTACAAGCCACCTTCAAGATTCACAGGAAAAAGGTCATGTTTTCAAAACAGCTATTCTTCAAAACACCAAACAAACAAACAAAATTATGCTTAAGCTTTCATTTTCACATGTTCAGAAGACAAATGTTCCACTGAAACAATTAAGTCATTATACAAATGATAGAGATCAGAAATAGTTCCATAAATAATTACAACTGCATATATCACTCTGCACAGATATATCCAGGATGCATAATTTGGACCTTGGTCACAACTGAAAAGGTGTCTGCATTTTTATTCCCACCACCATGACAATCCAATAGGGTAAAAAAACAAAAAAAAAGTTACTTTTCTTTTAGTATTTTCAGACCTCAAATATTAGACATGTAGATGCAGAGCTTTATTGTGAGCTCACCTCTTCTGTGAGCATCAAAACCAGGTGAGGCTATAGGTACTTATTGAAGAATGTGAAGAGAAGCAGAGCTGGGTGGGGTGTTCAGAGCACGCCCAGCTCAGCTCCAGCGCCGCTGGCAGCAGAACTGCAGGTGAGCAGCGCACGGATGATGCGGTGACGCAGAGAGGAAGCTCCCTGCGATCTCCTCCTCCACCCCACCTTATTACTGACATTACCACAGAAGACAGAGATTTCAGCAGGAACTAGAGTCCTGCTTCACCAGAGATGGACCATCTGCTTCAGAAAACTTACAGCTCATAGTTGATCCAGCTGAAATTTTACTGATGTACCTAGTGAATTTCCTAAAATTCATTTTATTATTTCCAGAGAAAAGCGTGGACAGAGGCGTGCCACAAGCAGGAGGTAACCAAAAGCTGTCAATGCTAATTTTGCTACTTTTAATTCTGGAACACCCAGCCTATTTTGGTGCAAGTTCAATTAAACGAGAAACAATTTCCACTTCTCTGATAGGCATGAAGTACAGACTTCATGCCTGTTACACTGCTTGCATTATATGGCAGAAGGGTTCTTCTCCTTTGCCTCTCTCTGCCTACTTGCTTCTGAAGCTAAAAAAATAAAATAAAAGGGGGCTTCAGACCAGAAATAAACCTTAGTATACTCTAACCAGCAGCAAAGCATTTTTTGGGAAAATTACACTAATCTCTTAGAGACTCTGGGGCTTTGTCCCACACCAAGAAGGCTTAAGAGTCTAAATTATATGGATGAAGCATGGGTTAGCTAAGGCAAGCATGAGGGAGGGCATAGGACCAGTTCAGTGGGTGATGCTCATCCATCTTTTGAAGATGTGCTTAAGAAGCTCTAAGCACAACACAGAAATGGCAAAGGAAAAAGAGATTAAAAAAGGGGGGCACAGAGAGAACTCAGAATTTGTCATTTTTAACAGATCTCCATCCTCTAAAAGAAAAACTCATTATCATTTCAGCCAAACTCTGGAAAATACCGTTTGTCTTTGGACTACAGCTTGCAGTTCGAACTTTCTCAAGGCAGCCCAGAAACAGTGGAATAATAAGCATTTTGTGCAATTACCTTGCATTTAGCTTTAGATTATTTCTGCCTACATAAGTGTCTCTTGTTTCAGTCTTACAGGCAAAAGGAAAAGGTTATTTGAGACTTCTGTTTCTGACATTCTCTTTTGATTACAGACTAAATCCAAAAGAGACTACCCAGAAAGGCCAAGACAAACGTGCAACCGCATAATTGGTCTGGCTCAAATGGCACTGAAGTCAGGAGAAAGCGTCCCCAACCCCAGTGAGATTCAGTCTGTGCTGAAAGCCACATTAAGCTCTGTTTACTGTTTGCCTGAAAAGCCATATACATATGGTACGGGAATGTTTTGCCAAGCTCGAGCTGTGATGGTAGATATACTATAAAAAGCCCTAGTCTTCTGCCAAGACGTGTGTAGCACATCTGCATTGTTTTTCTTGCTCAGCCTCAGAATCTAACATTTTAACTTGGCATACAGCATCATGTTTTATTCTAGTGAAATTCTTGCAGGAAGCACTTGGGAAGCAAAGCAAATAAATGAAGTTCAGAAATACATTTGATTCCTAACCCATGAAATGTGCAAAGAGGAAAATTGTCATTTTGCTATAAAGCAGGCACTGTGCTATGATACAGGGTAGTTGGCACACATGCATAAATAGTGAAAGTGTGTCATAATATGAAAGATGTCTATACAACAGCCAGCTTATTAGTTTATATGATCCCCTCCTTCAGCAGATGAGAGCAGATTTGTTTTATATCAGAGAACAACTAAAAGAAAATTCTCAAATATATTGCACAAGACTTCACGGAAAGAAGGCATAAACTAGGGAATTTCAGTGTAACATTATTGCTAGAAGTTTTGCTCAGCTACAAGATGCAGGACAGAAACAACTGGAGGTCATATATTTTATTCCCCAGCACAACAGCACTTCCTGCCCCTGAAAAGACACCACTGCCAAGATCTGAGCCACCCATCCATTAAGGTTTCTTTATATACATTTTTGTTGCTTATTCTGTTGCTGTTTATGTTGATAAAAGTGGTTTATTTACTGTAGTTAAATTAATATTGGAAAATGTTTCATTTTCAAAAAAATAAAATCTAAGCTAAAATTATTTTGTAATTCATAATACAGGTTTGTTTTTTTTTTTCCAGCTGCTTTCGGAAAGGAGAAGGGAGAACCAAGGCACACTTCAGAATGCAGTATTTACTATTCAATCTTCAAAACAGAATTCTAATGCTGACATACTTGGGGCAATCTCTTCATGCCCCGCCACCACCTGCAGAAGTCCAGCCTTCAGCAGCATGGATAGCTGTAGGGATGGGGTAGAGGAGCAGGACTGCCCCAAGCCAGAGGAGACAGAGGGGAGGCAGAGGTGCCTGACAGGCCAGACTAGGAATCACATTCCCCTCAGGACAGCATGGCATCAGCAAGGCACAAAACACAAGCTGAGCTTGATGGGACACAGCTCTCCACTCACCTGATGCTGACCCACGGCCAGCGTGACTTACCCTAGGGATGCTGTGGCCCCTGGCAATAGAAGCACATTAAGCAAGCTCATGTCCCCAAGCCTCCCCAAGCTCTCTCCTGCACCCCTCAGTACAGCCTGGGTCTTTTTGCTATTTCTTCTCTCCTTAGTCAGCTTTCACATGCTCAGCAAGTAAGCAGCTCCCAAATGCTGCCTCTGCAGCAATGCAAAGCACAGCAGGGAAAACAGGGTGGGGAAAGCAATGCCAGCAGTAGAACTGTCTCACGTTGGCTTCAGCAGCTATAAAATAGCCTCAAATTCAACCCATGGGCACTTTGGCCAACAGTACCAACAGCTCTCCGTCTGCTGGATGGCAACTGCTGCTCCTCTCACCAGAGCCAGCACCTGGCACCTCAGGTAAACAAAACCAACGAGGCACAGAGGCCTCCTCCATTTCACCAAGGACTATCACTGAACATACAGGGGAGGATGGGAGGTTCGATAGACAAATTCACTGTAGGCTGGCAGAGGATAAAAAGATCCTTCCCAGCTTCCTCACTTTTCCTACTGGGGGGAAAAAAGAAGAAAAAAGTCTAAGTTCCGTAGGTTTTCCAAGCCCTCCGCCAAGCAAGGTTTACAACCACACAGACCAAGGAAAAGGTACCATAGCAGAAATCACGGGTGCATACTGTCTATCTCCGGGGGAGCAAAACACCCATTTGCCATAGCCAGGAAACCACAGATAACCAGGCCACAAATGGTCTCAAATATCCTCACAAATATACTGTCCAAATACTAAGATGCTGCTGAGCAGCCATTTCTGTACAGTAAATCCCCACTGTTTATATTAGAGAACAAGAGGAGTTATTCCCAGCATAATGCACTGTTGAGGTTTGTAACATGGACCAGCTCCTTACATATCATTACTGGAAGGCAAGAAATGCAGAGGGGGAGGCAGTCCTCCTGTGGCTTAAGAAAGTTCACTCTGCAGTCACGTGCACCCAGTTATTTCAACGATCCTTAAGACAAAGCATCCTCCAACCACCTGAGCTCCAAAATTCCCTCTCCTGCCAACACCACTGCCCACACCTGCAACAGTCTGTTGGCATTCACCACATACATACCAAAGGGCTCCAGCATCAGTGTCACTTCACACCAAGCCTTTCAAACACTCTGACCGGCTCCTATGAAGCCTTGGCCATCTGGCAAACAGGCATTACACCAAAAAAAAAAAATTATACTTGTTGCAAGACTTCTTGCAGAAGAACACTAAGTTTCTCTGGTAACTTACTTGTTTTGTTCATATTGAACCTTCTTAAATACTAAGGAAAATTAAAATGCACAAAATCATAAATAGCAGCCACTTCTACAAAATGATGCATCTGTCCTCCAAGAAACACAGGAAGTTTTTGTTGGTTTTGTTTTGGGGTTTTTTGGTCGTTATTTTTGGTTGGTTGGTTGTGGTTTTTTGGTAAAAGTGTTAGAAAGCAAGAAAATCAAGGGTCAAATGGCAATGATGGGAAGTGAATCTGAGGACAAAACAAAGTATTTTGTCTGCTTTGCTCCAGCTCTTTAGAGTGTTAATAATGTGGCTTTCTCAATATACACAAGTTATAAAGCTAATTACATACACAAAATGCTTAGCAAAAAATATCTGATTTATTGGTGTCTTTAAAATAGGAAAGGTTAGCTGGGGAAATAGCTATTGGTGCATTAAAATGTAGGTAGTGCTGCACAGCATAGAAAGCTGCTCCATATCCAAGAATTTAGCTGCTACATTATGTTGTACAGAAACCACGACAAAAATGATGAGAACCAAAACTAATACAAACTATCTTCCTCCATTATCTGAGTTCACTGCTAAAAAAATCATATTCTACTCAAAATTATTTTGCATTCAGCTGTATTTCAGATTGCACCCCTGTCCAGTCACTCAAAACCAACAAGAAACCCAGCAGGGCCAAGGCACTGCTCCCCTCCACGTGAAGCATTCATGAGCATCCAATCTGCATTTTGGCTCTTGGCACTACGGATGTCTGGTCTTAAAACCTTCTGCAGACTACTTTTTTTTTTAAATAACTATCCTGGGCATCTCATTTTGTTTGTAACACTCAGAGTTGCTAGACTGTGAACACAAACACACCTCACTGCAAGTGCAGTTTGAAGTATGGCAGCAAGGATGGGTAAAGGAAATATAAACATGGGTGACAGCAAGGTGTTCTGTTCTTCCAATTTCCTTCTGCTCCCCCAGGTGCTTTCTTGAGGATAAAATCATTCCTTTGATTAAAAATCTGGTGCATCCATATATCATAGTTACATTTATAAGCCTTGCACTACATCCTGACTCAGGTTTGCTTTCACTAGCTTGACTTTTAAACAAGCTCAGCTGTTTTGTTTTTTCAAAGCTTATGTTTAAGCAATTCTTCTTGCAGGAATCAATGCTGTGCATTACACTTAAGTGGGCTCAGGCTTCCCTTCCTGGAGTCTCTCAGTGTACATTTATACTTTCCAGAGTATTATTTCCAGTGCAGAGCTTTAGGAAAGGAAGTTCACTCTGAAACGCAGACAGTGCTGCGTTCAGAACTGGTGCCAGAAACCTTCCGCGATGCACTGCAAAAAGGAGTCTGCCACAGCCACATACATTCTGCACTCTCTCCCATTTTCTGCATATTCCTGCCTCCATTAAAAAATACATCATTCACTTCCTAGCAAACTAAAGTACATGCAAACAACTTGCTTTCTCAGTATATTGTTTTTTTCATTTATTTAGACTGAAAGAAGTTCATACATCTAAAAGAAAAATTTAGGGCAAGCCTCACCCATCTTGTCTGGAAAGAATATGGTTCCTTTACTTGAGAGGGAAAATAAAATTTGAATACAGGGGGAACAGAGGGAGAGGAAGAGGGTATGGGTAATACATGTGTGGTGGGGTTGGGTTTTCTTTTGGGTGTTGTTTTTTTGTTTGTGCTTTTCTTTAACCTCCTGTTGTTGTTCTATTGGAAAGATTTTTTAACTTCACATCTATCCTGTAGTATCAGAAGATTTAGGAGCAAAACAGATTTTCTCTGCAAGAACAGTACTTGAACAGGAGACTTGGGAATACCTGCTTTTCATTTCAAAGTACATTTAGCATAATGCTGTATACAGATATAATAAGAATTGCCTCTCAAGAACTCTAGAGAGCTCTGTTCTAACAAAATGGGCAGGATGCTTAGTGCCTTCTGTAGTTACAGGGTGTGTTGGGAATACTGCTACTGGAAAATTCGGAGCAATGCTCTCACTTTTATGACCTCAAGTAAGAATTTTACAGTATAAGCAAAATATCACAAAGCAATTTTTCATTAAATCCTGTGCCTTCAATAAGCTTAGAAAAGCTTCCATTCTTATAAATCCTGTTTATCTTCTCTGTTAATGACGTGGACATAGTTACTAAATGGATACAGTACCAGCACAGAAGCACAAGTGATGTCACAACACATTACAGACTTTAAAAGGACACCAATGCCACCTGCCACAAATACCAATACTCTTCAGTGTTGTGGTGACTCCCAGCAGCACAACCCAGCCAGCAGCTGCTCTGGGCACCAAACATCAAACACATCTGGAAATGCAGGTCAGGTGGCAACACTCAGAATAGTCCCAACACTCAGCTCAGGATGCTGGAGCAGGGAGATGAGGTGCAGTCCAGTACAGGGTGAAAAATAAGGGAGCACTGCTGGAGCTGTGACTGCCCAACACACTGTGCCCAGGGAAGCTGGAGGGGCCACAGCCACAATTAAGACCTGCTGCAGGTGCATAGGACCCCAGAGAAGATAAGGCACCACTTACCAAGCCTTCCCAGTGAACCTGAGCCTCTGCAAGCATCTATTTTGCAACACAGTTCTTTGTCAGCCACTGGGTGGTAAACAGAAACCTGTGGCACAGGACTCTCCATCAAGGTGTCCGTAACAAAGCAGTGAAGCACACACAAGGGTAACCTTCACTCTGTCATTATGTGCCCCCATGGGATTCAAATGAGCTCCTGTAATTACCTGTAAATCTTGACATACAGTAAAACTTCTGGTAAAACAAACCGTACTACTCCATGGAAAGGATTTACCAATTTTTGTTTTTTCCTGAATAAAAAAACTTTAAAATATAGAAAAGTGTCTCAAAGTTTTTCAGTGGTTGAAATAGCAATCTCCTCCCAACCTAAGGTAACTACAGAATTTACAATTCCACTGGAAAATAAAATGGTCACATCAGAAGAGTCTTTTAAGAACAGTTGGGTTTATACTATAATATTTTAGTAGCAAGATCTTGAAATTTTGCATCAACAACAGAAACCCCTGCAGGTAACTAGGCAAATAGACTGCTTCCAAGTAATTAACAGTGAAACTGAATGTAATTGCTCACACTTAAATGCCTCTGTCAATAAATAAACAAAATAATAAATAAAGTTAACAAACACCTGAGTATTTATTAATTGAGAGGAGGGCAAAGCATGATAGTTCCAGGCAGGATGGGCAGAGGCCCCACCTTTCAGATGCTGGGTATGCATTTCAGTGGGACCATGCAGTGAAACCCCACGTCTCCCCTTTGAGAGGGGCAGTCACACTACCATGCAGTGCTGCAGAGATGGGCAACACCCACCTGGGAAACAGCAGATTTTTACATCATAGCAGACCTGTTTACAGATCCAGCAATGACATGTTTTGAGTCATTCGTTGAGTTTGACAGGCAGCAGCATAAATAGTGGAAGAGAGGTTTCTGCAGCCACATATCCTCTGCAAGTGTCCCTTCAAGTCCCAGAAGTACTGTCAGTACTTCTCCTTCTGTTTTCAGTTATAGCATTTAGATAACATAATACCTGTAGCAAAATAAAACATTTTGTCTCTATCCTTCATGATTTTATTTTTAAATCAACTTACAAAGCAAGAAGATGGGAACATGGAAGCTAAGACAATGCAGCAATGCAAAAGCAATGAGATATTCACCTCAGGGAAATTGCTTTCTACTGAAACACAACACAAGCTTCTTTTTGTTGTCATCAAAGAATTAACTAGAGAACATGCCAATAGGAATGCCAATAAGGAAGTAGACATGAGCATAAATGATGGGAGGAGGGGAAGACCAACTAGCTTCTGTGCTGCAGAAAGGCAGAAGACAGTAATGGACAAAAAGCAGAAATTTTTACTCTAGGTCCAATGTTTCTTAAAAGAATTACAGATGGGTAACACAAAGCTCGGACTTGGAAAAACCTCTGTGTATTCCTCCTGTTGATTTCACTGAAGTCTGTAGGTGCACAGTACTTGAAGTAAGAGTCCCAGCATTCTGCTGCCCCAGTTTTTCCTTTGTGCAGAAAGAGGAATGTGAATATCAAGCATGCTTATTAACTAGGGGAGGGGAAATAAGTGTGCAAGTGTTTAAATATAGAAAGATGTTGCCAGCATGCATTCGGTGTTATTAATGCCCTCACTACTAAAACGTGAACCAAATGAAGCAAAGAGGTGCCGGCAGGGAAGGACAGTCTTTCTTAATGGGAGTTGGTTTCTGGGTCAGGAGGTTTTTTTTGAGTTACTCCCAGCAGCACCAGCATGGTAACCCGTTCAAAAGCTCAAGGAGGACTTAAACTGACTGCATGTTGCCTTCAACAAGTTCACCCGGGTGTATATACTCAGGCAACTTTTGCTTTCCCCTCCAGCTCTCCCATGATTACAAACAAACTTGCAGTTTTCAAACATTTCCCTTCCTGGTTCCTGTCTCTTTTTCCATACACAGCACAAATGCTTTTTCAGTCCCACTCCTTGAAGACAGACTGCTCTCCCTTCCCCCAGCCCTCTGCAATGAATTCTTAAGCAAAAGCAAAAAGAAAAAAATTACTTTCACAACCATTTTTCTCACTAATTTTGTCCAAAGGCTACAGAAGTTTCTGGTCCACTTCAAAGTGTTGCTGGCAGGGCCATAACTGAACCTTCTTCCCTCTTCAGTACAGGCATTACCGGAAGGATGATTATCCTTCTTGGCCTTATTATTCCTTGCCTCTGGCTACCCTTCTCCATTTGGGAGCTAACCTACTTGCTCATCAGGTTCTTCCCCATTCTTGCCACTGCTGACATTTTCCAAAGCTTCTCCTAGAGCGACCACTTGCTTGCCTCATCCAAAAAAATCCTTTCTCCATTTTGGCTTGAACCCACTCTCAGCAGAAGGCTCTGCCCCCCCCTCGCAAGCAACAACCCCACCACCCTGGGGCACAGCCATGCACAAGCTCCCTCCCCGTGTCCACTGTACCAAGGAGAGAACTGCTGCTGCTTCTACAAGTCAACATCTCGACTTGCAATAGGCTCCAAGCACAGGCGAAAAGTCAACATGTGTCTTGCTTTAGGATCAAAAAACATGTTTAAGATGACAAATGCATACAACCTTAAACTGCTGTTGATTTCAATGTCAGTAATCGTATCCAAATAAAAAAAAAAAACAACGCTGAAACTTTGAGAATCCCTCACACTCCAGCTACCTACTGGTTCTGCAAGTATACTCAATTTCCATTTTACAAAGCAATGGCAGTTTTTCTAAGTCTTTTTAAAGCACCATTCAAAACCCAGGCTAGAGGGCTGAGAAGGCACAAGATCATTCCAAAAAAAGAAGTAATGGTAGGAATGAGAAAGACAAAGCTTATGGTCATTACAGGCAACTGTACACTAACCTACCTGATGAAGTATGCAATTACTCCTAACAGTTCTTCAGAGTTTCCACATGTTGTTTATTCTCAAAAAAATCTTTTAAGTTACAGTAGAATAAGCAACACCTGAATGCAATGTAATTTAAAAAGATACAATTGAAAGAGAATATATTTACCCTGGAAGGAAGAATTCCTTCTTCTGACCAGTGTTGATACTGGTATATATTTTTACAATGCTAGATAGCCCTATTTCTTTCACTCAGATGCCAGCACCTAATGAGCACAGATATTCTAAATAATTCACAGTAAAATTCTATGTTGAACATCCACCATGCAGAACATAAAAGTTTTTACAGCAGTCTGGTTTAAGGCTGGGAGTTGTTAATTTGAATACTTCATTTCAAACCACTATTAACGTCAAGATGTTCAAAGCCCACTTGTATCAGCCTGGCAATGTTGGCACAGCAAGACTTTCAAGAACCTCAGATTTGTGCAAATGTCTGAAGTGAATACTCTGACAAATTAAAGACTTCAAGGAAGTAAGTAATAAACTAGAAATTTTGGGATTTGCCTGGTGTGAACTCTCACGCTAGCAAGGCCTGACCAGGCAAGCTTTGTGCACTGAAAAGGTGCTTGGTTTTCTGTCCTGAATACCCAATGCACCAACCCAACTGCTTCACAGGTCACAGCAGATAGCAAAGCATCTTCTACCTTGCAACAGAATTTGGCTGAACCAATGGATTCTCTGATACTTGATCGCTAATTCACCACATACAGATTTATTGTTTCATGATAACTGCTGTTCACAACACTTCGTATTTGTTCACACTACCCAGAGATAGAATGCTGAGAATTCCCACCTGGATTCACAGAAACAAGATCTCCCAGCTGTGAAACATCTTTTTAAAGGACAAGAACAGCTCCAAATTAAAAAACGAATGGTGTCATCACCACGTAAGCAGCTCCTCTGGCTTCATAACATGTTAACAATACGACACCTGAATTTCAGTACATGCAAGTGTACGTATCAGTGTTCACCAGGAAAGGTTGGAAAAATGCCACATGGAAACTGAGGAAGAACTGGCAAAGCTCACAGGGCTCTGCACTGAGGAGCAGATTTGCTTTAAAATACTCGCTCTGCTCCCAAGTGCCCAGTGCCCACCAGCACACGCCCTTCATCTACCAACCCAACAAACACTCACTTAAATACTGCAGGGAAAAATACTGGGTAAGACCCACACTGGGAAAAACAGTAATAATAGCAATAATAAACCAGTGATACACAGCACAGAATTACTAAGGATTTCAGTGAGAAGCAGTGCAGAAACAAAAAGAAGGCTTCCTGGTAAGATATCAGTACCCAGTCCTGAGAAAGAAGATGGATCTTGTGGAAGTTTCTTCTAATTAAAAAAAAAAAAAAAGTATTTCTAAACAGATTTTATGATCACTAGGCTAAAAAACATCAGTTTGCAGACAGATTTTCATTGCTCACATAAACGAAGACATAGCTTGCAAAACAACCAAGAGAAATGTATTTTCATATTCCATATGAATATTCCATATTCCTCTAACTTCAACACAAAACAGCTCTGGCAGTTAAAACTGTTTCAGTAGAAGAGGTAGATTTGCAGCCTTGAAACAATTCTCGGTATTTTGCTGAGCAATGGCAAGCAATATTATAACAATAGGGATTACAAAAATCTCAGTCCAAGAACACCACCAGAAGTGGTATAAAGCTCCTGATGCCTGCCCATGCTGAACTGCAAGCATTACCCTTCAGGACTGCAAATGACCATTTCACCTCTCGGTACATCTGGATCCAACATACTGTGACAACCTGCTTGTGTGGGATAGTGTTCATGCTATGAAATGAACTGGAAAAAGTTTTACTGCCTAATTTACCAACACTAGCGAGCTGTTAACTTCAACTTTACTCCACAACAGTGCAAGTAACTGCCTGCAACTTTTTAGACCTGCTTATCTTTGTAACAGGCTGTCTTTAGATTAGGGTTACCTGACGCTGACTACCTCCGTAAGGGCATCCGGCTAAGAACTTCATTTTTTACATTACATTATATAAATTGCCAAACAACACACTTTGTTTGCCCCAAAAGACTACATAACAACTCCCTACTTTCAGGAACAACTGTTTTCTTCTTATACTTTTTAATTAGAGTTACAAAATGTTTACAGTAGAAGGAATATTGGCCCTGATTTCTTTTCAAACAGCTTCTAGATGTGCTGCAACTCACCTATGTATCTGATTGACACCACTTTTCACTACACAGAAGTGGTGTTACAACCCTGGTACTTCTCTTGCACTTTTTCCAGGGTTCCCAATATTTATACTTCACATCTCATATGCAAGGGTAAGGCATGTGCAAAACCTATTTGCCTCTATGTGATCACCACTTAGCTGTCTGGTTTCAAAGTTGCAGTAGGAGCGGAGATACGGATCTTGAAACACAGTTGAGTACATTATGTAGTTGAAATAACCAATTTTAAATTATTAACTGTAACATGTAAAAAGTCAGTGTGAAATTTTATACAACTAGGAAGCAATAATGGGGGAAAAATTACATGATAGATATGAACAGGGTCTTATGCTCCTTTTTTTAAACCTGTGAGTTCAGAAAGTTTATATGAGCTTATTTAGAAAAATATATGTAGGATTCTTCTAAACAATTTCAAGTTGCTGACCTTAAAAAAAAAGTCATAAAATTATTGATGGAATAGGAATAAATGCTTTAAGTGGGAGAAGCTCCTCCCAAGAACAGACATAAAGAAGCATTTCTCAACATGGCTCAGCTCCATGGAGTTAAGTAGTCCCCAGCGTAGAGGGAAGTCTGTACTTCAGGAATGAGTTAATAAGCACAGTCTCATACAGACATTGTCTAACCCTCGTAACATCCTGCAAGGCATCAACATTTCTATCCCATGTTAAGACAGTGCAACCTACCTCTGGCCACACAATGAGCTAGCAGGGATTTTCAGGGAGGTAGCTGTGGTTTTTCCATGCATATGTTTACTTTTACACACAGCAGCCACTCGGCAAGGTCACGCCCTAGTGTAAAACAGGCCTGTGACAAAGGGACACATGTAATGACTGGGACCCACCTGAGCCACCTGGACAGTCCGCACTGGAAATGCGTGTGCCAAAGTAATTGCAGCATGCTGCAGCCAGCTCCTGAACTCTAAAAACCGAGCTTATTCACATGGCTACTTCAGGACAGGTGAATCACATCCTAAAGACATTTATTTCTCTGCACTGCCTCTAAACAGAGCTTGTGTAGACTCCAACCCTGTAAATTAGCAGTCAGGCTACATAAACTCTGCCACACACATCAAACTTAACTGAGGTGAGGGAGCTGAAGATAACCTAAGTATGAGGATGCCAATTTTTAGTATCAATAAGAGCTGCAATTAGGGATTTGTGCATAGTCTCTGTGTAAAACAACAGCATTTAATACAAGAAATTGTGCTATGAAAGTGTCTTAAACCATCCACAAGAAGCTGACAGTTACACAGACCAACCTGGGTAACTCCCCCAAACTGGGTTTTAATTCTCAGTATGGAATATGAAGCAAAAACAAGGGTAAGGGTTTTGGAGAGAGCAGCATACACATCTAGTGATGTGCAACAGCTCTCACACATTGACATTAAATCTCACAGTGGCAAACACTCTCTGTGGCTAAACCCTGACAAGTACAAGCCTTTTCAATGAAAAATTCAACATCTTTATTCTCCTTGTTCATGCAAATGTGACCTTTGAATTCTTCATCACAGACACCTTGGTACACACTCCCACCTCAGCGTATCTAAGTTCAACATATTCTCTCAATACACACCTGAAGCTTCAAGGCAGCCTTGCTGTGCTCGGAGTCCACACACACTCTCCATCATGTGAGCAGGGTGGCTGCCTGCCTCAGCTGTCATCCCAGCTGATTCACTATTCCATTTACTGTTCCTTCCAATTGCAACGAGACACCTTTAACCAGCAGTGCGTAGTAAAGATCATGAGATATGACAATAGCTGATTTTAATAAATTATCTCAAAGCTTGTTCTATTACATTTTTTAGCTTGTGAATGCTAAAAAAGTGTCATTTCTTGTGTAAAAAATGATTGCCAAGCAACAAAAAAATCATGCTCAGATTTTGTGGGGTTTTTTTTTGCCCTTGAAAATAGGTATCTGAATCACTAACACCATTCACCAGTGAATGAGCTACTCTCAAAGAGTTTTAATATTTGTAAGCCCTAAGCCACAAAGGCAAAGACACTGCAGAAAGCACATGCATTGCTCAGGAATATGAACAGAGTTCAGCAGAACTGCAGAAAACAAAACTCTGAAGACAAGTTACTGGTTTACATCATTGTGGTTTTCTTTTGCTAGAAAGGAATCCTGTGGATCCTTACACTCACGCAATTTATCAGCAACTGAAGAGCAGCCCCCTCACTTGGGAACCACATCCCCCAGACTGCTGGACAGCTGAAATCTCAACCTTTGCCCATGAGGGGAAGCAGGCTACCTACAGCAACTGATGTAAGATCACCCCAAAATGAAACTTCATGCTCATCCCAAACTACTACAGTGGAGCAGAGGGACTTCTGAATCACTGAGTACTTCCACATACCCCCACTGAAGAGAAATTCTACCCATGTAGAGGTGCTCTGTCACAGGAAAGCATTTCAGGGGGCCATTCCAAACACATTCTGGAAACTTTGGGGGTTTTTGAGGACAAAACCCAAATTCTTTGTTTGATAAAACAGCAACTAAACTTTACTTCAGAACAATCTTTGTGTGTGTGAGTATGAGAGTGACAATAAAAGAAATACCAAAATAAATACAAACCCATAAAAGTTCCACCTCTGAACAAAAATGAAGGTAACTTAAGTAACTCCTCAAAATATCAGTAATCTGACTCTCAGGAGACTCACTTAACTCCTTAATTATGGACTCTGTTCCTGTAACTGAAATCCAGTGAAATACAATCCTGTGGTTATCCAGAAGATAAACCATTGCAAGATGAAATGTAGTCTCTCACTACTTTACCCATTTTCTCATCAGTTTTCCATATCAATTATTTCTAAGTTCAAAATATTTATCCAGAACAGGAAAGATGATTGTCATCACAAAGCCTGCAATTATCCATAGGTAAAGAAGGATTTGATTCATGGGGACCTCCAATACCACCAGAAAAGTTCAAACATAATCTGCTCCTGAAAACCCAAGACCCACCACATCAGCTTCAACATACAAGGCCAAAAAGTTGTTTTCTATATTCACCCAGAAACTACAGTGGACATTCTCAATAGCAAGAGAATCACTCAGCATTCACCTATAAATGCACTGGCTTCAGCTTCACTAGAGGTCCTTTAAAGCCCAGCAGAACCAACTTTGGGAACCTCTCTGACAAGCAATCGGGAGGGGCTGTCACTCATTCAGGCACATCACGCCATGGCAGCTTAGGGAAGGGTAAAGACACAGTTGGGATAACACAGCAGTTCCCTGTCCCTGGATGTCACAATCACCCATGGAGCAACTCCCTCCACGAGTACTACTGCAGAGAGACCCAAGCAAGTGACACTGGTGACATTCACCACTTCCAAAGAGCAGGCCTACAGACATGAACCTCCCAACACAAATACACCCTTTTGACTTCTCTCCTTCCCACCCCTATTGCCCAGTGATCCAGTCATACCCAAAGCACCAGCCTTGATCAGAGCTGGGAACTGTATGGGGTCACTCTTGGGAGCAAGGCCACTCCTGCTCATGGTGGGGAGCTGCACCGCACAGATTTCATGACACAATATTAATCCAACTGCAGGGCTGCTACCTGAAAAAACTGTCACAAGAGGTTAAATGGGCATCATTAAGATTTTAGCTCCAGAATTTTACAAGTAGCTGTACCAGCAGATCCCTTGGCCCGGACACAGTTCTGCTGATTTCAGGGTACTCCTACCCAGTTTCTAACCAAACCTGATCACGTAACACGCCACAACAAAGTAACCATTACCCTGAGGGGCCTGGTACCATACATGCTCATTCCAACACTCAAAAGCATATTTACTAAGTGTGGCATTCTCACAGAGTACAGCAAAAGAAGGGTTGAGACAATTTTCTTTTTCAGATGCCCTACCCTTCAGATTTCATAGGTAAATACCAAATTCCAGACACACAGCAGACTATTTTCTCCATTGATTCATACAGCACGAATTATAGGATGTTTGCAAAGTTTTTGTGCTTTGTAGATGAGATACAGGGAAAAACGTGAATAAGCTTTTTAGAACAGAAAAGCTGATAAGGTATTTCAGTGGCCAGCAGAGCTGGGATGACTCCTGTTTATTCTTTTGTACAGAGTACAGCTGAATGTTAACAACCATGCCCATGCTCTGTGCAAGTGTAATAAAAAGGCGGTACTGTAAAAAAATAGATTGAACAGTTTGCCCTGGACTGATAAAGCAGCAAGCAAATAGCACAATTGTATGGAAGCATGCTTGGTTTGTGAAAGCACATTCTGCCCACATCTAAAATCATTTCCAGATGAAGGAAAAAAAATAAGTAAAAAAGAGGGGACAGAGAAAAATAAGAATATTTCCCTTTCCACCTGGAAACATAAGATTCAAAAAAGAAGTGTCCTTCAGGGTTTCTGATACTCAGGATATGCTTCTTTCTCCTAGGAAAGAAGTTCACTTGACTCAGATCACAGTCATGTTTGAGCAATCTGTAAATCAATGAACATACCTGATTTTATAGGTTTTGTACTTCAGTGAAAAGCATATAGACATATAATACACACAATTACCCATTTCCATTTTTAACTAAATTATTTACCCATTTCCATTTTTAACTAAATTATTTCCTCTCCTTCACATTGCTCAGTTCGGAGGTTTTTTTTCTAATAATGATTTCTATATCCAGTTTGCTTGGCAATAAGCTCATCCAACGCAATTTCTGTCTGTTGTTGATGAAATGCTGACTATACACCCTCTTAATATTAAGTAAAAGTGTTTACATGAAAAAAAATATCACTAGTTGTTAAATACATTTTTTAAAGTTATTTAATGGGGTACAAATTCAATATAAATGCAACCTGGGATAGAACAGAAACAGAAATATCCTTTTAAGTCATTATCACAACAATCTTCATTTGGAAACATATCCCATTTACAAAGTGCAGGGCAAACAAAGAAAAGCAGCATCTGAACTGGCAGAGCCCTACCACCATACATCCATTCATCACCACACATTGCAATTCAATTGCTTTCAATAAAACTCCACTTTTTGTTAAAAGTCCTGACTCAGTAGCATTTGCAGGATTCCCATGACAGTATTGCTGGTAGCTTAAAAATCTGTCCATCTGAATCCTCCTCACATGGCGAGCTCAGGCGTATGAGGACAGAGCAGGAGAGAGGCCGGAGCGAAAGCGCACGGCTGTGACCGTTCCTGCACACCAGCCATCCCTTCTGTTTCGCTATTGCATGCCTTAAGGAACAACTCATCTCATCAACTGATCAGCAAGATTAACAGGAGAATGTGGAATTCTTAGATTACTGTTCTGGTATAGGGAATAGCCTGAGCTTAAAACAGCAAAAAAAGAAGCTCAAAGACAGCCTAAAAGACAGCTAGTGGACAGCCAAAAAAAAAAAATATATATATACAGTCCTAGTTTCCAAAGCATCATTATTTCTTTCCATAGCATCATTATATAACTCATTAATGCATGAGGATGAGGAAACCTTCTAAACCAGAATCTTTGATGTACATGCAGCACATTCAAGAGAAGGGAACATTGTTGTGCAAAAATCAATTGCAAGAATCAGAAACAACACCAGAAGAAAACAATAGAGGCTAGAATGTAGTAGAAAAAAATTAATTTTTCTGAAAAAGCCAGGAACAGAGATGCCATTGAACAGGTCAGCAAAGACAGCAAAGGAAGCAAAGCGTCAGCACTGTTACCTTCAGGACTGTTAAATCTAAATACAAGCAGCTTCTCTTTTCTCAGGGGTTTTCTATTGGAGAGAGCTGTCTAAAATAAGAGGGATATGCCAAAACAAGGAAGAAACACAAAATAATTCATGTAAATTGCTAAGAGATACGTTCTACTAGATTTCATTGAACTCTCTCAGGCTATCCATGCCTAATAACAGCATGTTTATCAAAGCTGTACAGAATCACTTGAAAATATAGATTCTAGAGGAAAAAGATGAGCAACGGTTATAATGTCATCTAAAATTATTTCATAAATGTCCCCAATTGCATAGTCCACCAGCCATATTTTTGCAGAATGCTGAAGATAACACAATGACTATTACAGCTGTTAATAAAACCAAAAAGCTTCAACAAAAGCAGTAATAATAAATGGCAGTTATGCTGTAGCATGTTTTTTAAAATACAAAAGCTAAACCACTTGCTAAAGTCAAACCAATCATTCTAAAAGAACTGGTTTAGGGTGGAATTACAATTTGCAAAACCCCAATTTTCAGGGTTTAGTAGTATTATTATTTAGCATTATTAATTAATTTGTACTATAGCAAGCACTCCCCTGTTTGCTGTCTCTGGCCCTACTGCAGCCCTGCACGCTTCCTTATTCCTAATACCGAGATCCTGAATATGACATTATCATCACGAACTCTTATAGCCAACAAGGGGAAAACATGCTTTCTTCAGCACTGTATGCGGAAGGGATTAAAAAGTTTTGGTAGACTGAGTTCCTTTTAAATCAGCATCTGTAGCACAGCAGTCTACAAGCTGAGACGAAGGCAATTAACTCCATCAATCTAAAAAAAATAACGCATAAGCATGAAGACAGTTCTTTCTTAGCAGCATCAGCTAAACACTATTTAGAGCACTTACCAACTACCTCAGATTTTTTGGTCTTGTCCACCTTATTTACAACACTTCTGTATTAGGAGAGTATTACAGAGGTTATAAACATTTAAACAATACTGGAATCAACATCCTACACTGCCAAGGACAGATACTATATGAAAGTTTCAACCAAAGTTGAAAAAAAATTACTTAAGAAACAGATATTATTAAGCAGTTTAACATGACAGATTCCATACTTTTCTAAAATGAAGAGACTTTATTTTCAACAGCCAATTAGCATAAGCTACTCTCAGTTTGGCAAAGCTTGGTGTGTCTTTTCATACAGTGGCTGAGCTACAGGAGAGGAGAAGGACTAAATACAGCAATATTTTACCACATCCTTACTAGAGGGGAAAGATAGTCTTGCAATTAAGGAGTCAGCAGGTCAGCACTTTATTTCCAGTTTGGTTCCGAACTGCTTGTGTGGTCCTGGATCAGCCAGTGACCTCCAGTGCCTTCTTTCTCTATGCACCCTGGGGGGATAAATCCATACTTGCCTATCTCATGCGATGACATTTGTCTGCCAATCCTGTTTTTCAAGGGAGAAGGTGGCACAGCAAAGAAGGAAATTGCCCTGTTAAGAGGAGTAGGTGCTGAAGAGCCATCTCCTTGCAAGTAGTTTGGGTGTTGCATGCTGTTACAACTGATGGGTGCACCACAGCCTTGCTGCACAGCACAGGCAACCAGTACAGCAAAGTACTTTTCTCTTTCCTAAGGTCAAAGAAAGACGCAGAGAAAAACCACAGAAGGACTTAATGCCAGTACTCACTTGCTGCAATTAACATTGTGCTGTTGTGAAACGCAGTTAATGAGGTTCTTGCAGAGAATGAGCCACAGGAATACACAATGCTGCTCCCAGATGAGCAATCCCATACTCCGTCACCTGTGTTTGGAATAAACCTACACAGCTTCCCAGTTAATGCAGGCCTGTGTTCAGGAAGCAGTGATAAAAAGGAGCCCACTCCTACTCCGTGCCCCTCTTTCACACCTGAAGAAGCAGGGCATTGATACATACATTTTCCTTCTCAAATCACAGCAGCAGGGAAGCAAAACTAACCAGATATTTCCTGTATCTTCACCACAAGATTCAGCCAATGTTTCTGAAAGGAACCAAAAGACACTGTAACTGTTTCCTAAATCTGAACCACAGCATTTTGAGTCTCTCCTGTTCACTTCTACATATATCTTTCTATAACTCAGGTTCCTGTGCACTAGGAAACTTGCTAAAATGGAGTAAGCAATAGTTTTCACAAAAAGGTACCTCTAATTTTTTTACAATATGTTACTGCAGCCACATTAAACTTCTCTGAAGACACTCTGACTTCTGAATTAGAACTGAGTTAGTGAATCTTTTAACTGTTTAGGGACACAAAATGTTTGGTCTTTTCTAACAACTTGCACAACCTGTATGCACAACCTGTCTTACCTCCATGTTAAAAATTAAGGCAATTTGAATAGTTTACTCTATAATGAAAGCAAGTTATAAAAACTGTTCATCTACTAGCAAGGTATATACCACGGCAGCCCAGCCACATAGAACATCAGAGCCTCTGCTTGCCTTGCAGAGTAACAGAGGTGCTGCCTGCAATGGGACACAGCAAGTGCAACCCAGCACCAGTGAGTCTGGACACAGAGGTGGAAATTCAACACCATGGTAATGACCAGAGCAACAGTGTAAGTCATGACACAAAGAGGAAGCTTTATTAGTGGAGTTCTATACCAAGCATAACACATATTAAAATCCATGCTTTAAAAAAAAAAAAAGAAGGGGCAAATTTTATTAATTCACTTTAGCCTTCTGCATATTTATTTTACTTTTTTTTTCAAAATTACTCTGTTATTTTGTTTCTCTCTTGTCCATTTAACAACATTCCCAAACCAGCAGAGCCTATCAAAGCTAAAAGCCTTGTCCTGCTGCTGGTGTATCACCAACATATGTTAGGAGCACTTAAATTGCAAGGCTGCAATCTGCTCTCTGAAGGAGGCTGGTAGCAGGTGTGACAGTCTGATCTGCAGAATGAACTATATATAAAGATGCAAGCAGCAGGGGGGAGGACTCCACAGCTTTGCTTTTACATATCATGCTGCATTTGTAGTCCTACTTATTTAGAGAGAGGGAGAGGGAAGCCACAAAGTTAAAATAGATAGATCTTGGCATCTTTGAGTTCAGTGTTTGATTTTACAGCCCCTCCCTGTCGGCAAAGCAAGTGAGCAACACCAGGCTGTCTGCAACTTGCTGTTCATGCTGAGAAATGCATAATTTGCAATTGCAAGGAACCAACACTCTTATTTATTGCATCTAGGCACAGCATACAAATCCAAAGCCATGTGGTCTTCCCCAAAGGCTGGCTTCTCAAGCAGCCCATCAGGTGAAAGGCAGGCTGCCAAGGGCTGTTGATTACAAACTGAGCTCAGATCTCTGCTTCCTATCTCAGCTTCTAGCTCACACTGAAGAGTAGCACAAAACATAAAGTGAACTATTACACTTCACATTTAAGTTCAGAAAGAACAGCGTACTTTTTGAAAAAATGACAGGAAAATTCTGGATGATAAACAGCATGTTTCTAAAACCCTAATAAATTACAGAAAGACTACTATTTTTCATTTCAGTATCACGCACAACTTTAATCCCCAAGAGTGATCAAGAAAAAAATGTGGACTCATTGTGTCTTAATTCTCTCTATTCACCATGTCTCTGGCATCCACCAAGCTTTGGAAACAAAGTCTTTCAGAAAGCAACAAAACACTGGCTCACTGAATCAGAAGCAACTTGTGAAGGCTGCTGGAGTTAAAGCAGTCTTTACACACTGTCTAATCACAGACATAATACATGGTCTTATAAAGGGTAACACAGACCACCCGTAAAACCCATAAAATCTGCAACTTCTCTGCTGCCCAGAAAAGCTGCGGGTGCCCCATCCCTGGAATTATTCAAGGCCAGGTTGGATCAGGCATTGAGTAACCTGATCTAATGGAAGGTGTCCTTGCCCGTGACAACGGGATTGGAAGCAGGTGATCTTTAAGGTCCCTTCCAACCCAAACCACTCTATGATTCTATGAAAACAAGACATATCTTTTACAAAATTAGCTATTTCAATTTACAGATTCCAAATAGTTTAATAACTTTCACATAAATCAAATTTTAAAAGCCTTATTTTTATTTTGTTCTGATATGAGACCAAGCAAGTGCTGAACTATGAAATGGAGGTAATTTAGAATAGAATAGACCATTTCATACAAATTGGACTCAAGTACAGTGGATGGCTGTGGGAAATATTGAGACTTTTTTTTAATTGAGAAGAGTAGCATGCATGCATAAGCATTTACAGGTCCACCTTGACAGCATTTTTAGAAAGGGGACAACTATATGGATCTATCTGATCACCCTGAACAGCCCACTAGGGCATTGCCCAAGCCTTTCCTCAACCATTTAGCTCAGCACTTCTCCCACAGGTCACTGGCCACTGGGAAAATACCACTGCAAAAAGCAGATTTAGTCAAGTCTGAAACACATGATTGTAAAAAAATATTTTGGAAGTAGATTTAGGATACAGTTCCCTTCAGCAGATTGTTTAGACTTTTCCAGATGCTAAAAGGTGAACAGCAGTACATTCAAGCTAATTACCTCATATTCAAATATCAAAAGAATATTTAACTCAGCACAAATTAGCTTTTTGTACAAGCTAACTCCCTTTTGCTGCTGCTTTCATTCCTCAGCTAGGGAATTTCACCAGCAAAAGAAACTTCTTACCTCCACAGAGACAGGGTGAGGACCAGGAGCCTTTTCAGCTAAATATTTCATAAACACCAAAAGATACAATACAGGATATTTGTTACCTGTGGCTTTCAATTTAGCAGGGGCTTCAAGCTAACAACAGCTATTTTACGGCAACACCAAAGCAACAAAAGGGTCATCAGGAACTTACTTCAAACAGCTATACTTATAAAGGATAGATTTATAAGACACTGATTACAGCAGCATTTCACACACTTTAACATCTGGGTTTAGTTTACCAAAGCACTGTGTTCCTGAGTGATCACTGGGTACAGGGTGAGGAGGCTACTTCATTGCCTAACATAACCACGAGTTAAATATGCTGTTTTACATACAGAGCATAACATTTTCTTTTAAGACCAGGTTAGGTAAGTCCAGGTTTTCTCTTCAAATGGAAGCTCTTAAACATACAAATACTTTGCATACAGTTATAGTCATTTAAAATCACATTCATTGGCGTTTTTACAAAGAGAGACTATGCTAACACAGTATTCTGGATTTAAAAGTTCTACTTTATTTCAGACAGTCCACTTTTTCTTGATATTTCTTAGTTCAGACCTCAAATTTTCTAGAATTATTACAGACTCCATTTATTTGTGCTATTTTTCATTCGAAAAAAAACTAGAAAGAGCAATTAAAGCTGCTGTTAAAAAAAACTCAGTGAGAGTAAAACCATCAAACCTATCTTCTCAAATTAGTATTCTTAGCGACATAAAAACAAACGTTCAATACAGGATTTGGCAACAATGCTCTGAACTTGCACCATGCCCAGAAGACAGGACTCAGTTTGACAGAGTGAGGGTGGAGGAGTCTCTTGTGCCAGGTCTTTTCCTTTCCCCCATCCCCAGGCATCTCACTCCTACAGTGCCACAAGAGAAGCAGCAGCTTTGTCAGCGTTTAAGCGATCGACCCAGGGCACACCCTCACCTCGATCCAAACCTGAGCTGCTGCCTCCTGCCGAGCCCCTCTCACTCACACCTTGCAGGAGCCCTGCAAAGCCAGCTTCCCTGCTCCAGGAAAGCCACAGCCATTGCTGGGCTACCTCCCCTCATCTCCCTCCAAAAGCAGCAGCATTACTTCTCTTACCCAGCACTCATCTCTGTAATAAAAACCAGAAACACCCAGCAGAATAAGTGAAGTGTATAGAGATGACTACTCTCCTACTATTATAATACTCTCCAAATTATTATAATTGCACAATATTTTTTAACTTTTAGCAAAGCCTAACACTTCAGGCTAGCAGTCTTCCAGCAACCTGCTACTGCCAGAGACAAACTCAAGGTGAGTAAAATCCCTTCCCTCTTCAGGCTGCACGCAGTGCTGAGGCCAGAGCTCATTCACCAGGAATGGATGGCCACCACAGCCTAGCTACCACACCCCTGCTGCCTAAATTCTTCTTATTTTGGTACCTGGTAGCTGGCTGCTTTCGTGGTGCTCACAGCTGCAGGCACAGGGTCTTTACAGGAAGGCAGAGGGGAAAACTGACAGTGCAAACAAATGCACACTTAAAACAACACAAATAACATTTGGTCCAACAGGTTCTTGGAGAGGTCAAATTAAATCAAGCTTTGTTATTTCACTTAGCAGCTTATTAAAGAAGCAAAAGGTTCTGAAGCTTCCAATTTATTGGGGTTTTTCAACTGTCATTTAAGATATTATAGCAACAAAACTTTCAGCTGCGTGGTTTCAGAGACACTTCAGCATCCCCAGAAGTATTTTTTCCAGTATTTATTGAATTCAGCTCCTTCCTGTTCAGGACTGGAAGAACTTGGAACAAAGTTGTTGTTCTCATTATATGTGCAAAGAGGTGTATCGCTGCAAGGTTCTCACAAATAAGATATTGCTTCTGACATTTAACAGAGGAGAGAAAAACATTATGTAGCCTTTGCCTAGGGGGAAGATAGAGTAACTCAACAACTTTGAAAGCACATGCAAAAAATATGGGGTAAGGTGAAACTATTTTTCCATTTAGTAAGTGTGGCTACACTTCTTCAAACAAATGAAAACAGCTAAGTAGGTGCACACACAAACATACGGGCACTCCCAGAAGTTCTATCTCCATTTAAAATACTTTATACCCACGTAACTTTTTTTTTTCTAGTAATACAACATCAACACCAGAAACATTTTAAATTGCTATTCTGAGTCTGTAAAGACATGCACATCCGGAAAAAAAAATCCTATAAATGTTGCCACTTAAAAAGAAAACTACTAATGATATACCAGCTTGCTCCTCCTGCAACTAATTCATAATTTCACTGCATCAGCAGCAGGCTGAGCATGAGAGAATGAGTAAAGTATGGCCAAAAATGTGACATTGCTTTTCCAAAAGAGTGCCTATTTTCTCTACCAAATTAGGGATATGCTACTTTCACTGAGCTTATTGCCCAGAAAGAAAACCTTCCTATAATAAATTCCACAGGTTTATTTTAAAAAGAAAGCCTAATGGTGACATCTGTTGCGCCACTGAGGTCAATTTTTCATCCTCTTGCTAAATGGACCACTTGCCTCCAGGGCACCAAGTTAACCCATTTCTTCCCATCTTTGGTGCTCTCTGTTTTTCTGTACTTAATGTACTGCATTAGTGTCTCACTTCCATGGAAACTCCCATTTCCCACTCACGTGAAAAAAAAAGGCACCAGGAGTCATATCTATCTATCTATCTATCATTACCTCAAAAGCATTTCCTTCCACCAAACTCCAAGGACATCCCCTACTTTTTTCCACCTCTACAGAAGACCATCCTTCTCCCCACAGTCACTTCCCTTCTGCCAGCCCTGTTTCTGTCACCACAGAAGTCTTGACAAGCTGGAGGCACGATGATCCAGGAGGCAACACCAGCCAACTTCTCCAGCACCAGAGCATGGTCTCTGGCAGGAACACAGCAGCATCCCAGGGCCCAGCTCCAGGGGATGCTCATCTCTGCTCCTGGGCAGCAAGGATCACCCCCTTATACAGAAACTTTTTTGGTCTTCATTCCTCTTCCCCTGCATGAGACCCCAGCCCTGAGATGCAGGACACGGGATCCAGTCCAACAGTTCTAGTAGGAAAGCCAGAATGCATTTGTCCTTTTGTTTGGCGCTAAATAGGTGATTAATGTGCATCACTTTGCCACAGAGAACTGAAGTAGAAAATAAGTTACTATCAAGTACCTGCTACCTGAATAAAAAAAAAAAGCAAATACTGCAACAAAATAGTTATTAAAATTATTTCCAATTTAATAAATACATGGGACCAATTTGAGAAAATAACTAAGGATACCCATAGAAAAAAAACCCTGACATTGCTGAGATATTGTAACAAGTAAAACTAATGTGATTATCTCAATAACAAAAAGGCCTTAATATTTGCTGTAAATTTGAAATTATTTTTCCCCAATTTAAAATTTGACTCATTTCTCTTTCACTAGTAATATTAGCCATTTCGACAGGTATTATGTATGTCTGTGCTGCTGTTTTCTTTTCTACTTTCTCAGTTTTTTTAAACAGCCCCACTGGATTATGTAACTTAGCTCAAAGGCAGTTTGGTTTTTGGTGGTTTTTTATCCATTTCCCAGTACCGGACTTGCTGAGCATTACATCAAAATGACCTCAAAGAAAAAAAGAAAATATATAATGCATATTAAAAAGGAGGGGAAAAAAAATAAAGCACAGATGCCCTAAAGTATCTTGCAGAATTTTTTAATACTTTTTGCTTCACTTTTTATTTTCTTACTGCTCAGAAAATATTTCTGAGTGAGAACATCTGTGCTATATTCTGGATTGATGTTAGAAGAATTCCACTTTATTTTCAATATACATAAGCACTGGTTCAGCATTGTTACATGTTTTATCCATTCAATTTATATTTGGATGAAAAGGTTTGTTTTCCTTTGAAGAACCAGGAAATGGTTTTAAAGCTACATGAACCGTATTCTGTATAACTAAGATCACCAGCATTTCTCCCCCATTTTACCAGATTAAATGTGCCACGACCAAAAAATGTCATAGTCTGGTACAACTGAGAAAGTGCTACTTCCAGTGGTGTTTTTGTAATGGAACTAAAACATCTGTGACTGTTATAACCAAAGTTAAAGTGTAAAAAGCTATGAGAATCAGATGGCTTTCCACTGGTGGAAGGCTATTGCCCAGGAAAAGAAAGGCTGACAACTCCCTAAACCCCAGATTGCCTCCAGGAACTCTTCCCCAAATGCGCTGAGCGCTTTCACAGGCTCCTCCACCATCCTCCCCTCAGAGCTACAGGAATTGCTCAGCAGCTGAATGGTGCTTTGCTCAAAGGGAAATCACTCTCAAGCCACTCTTCCACAAACACACACTTCACTTTGATCACTGTTAAGTAACAGTGAAACACTGAGAAACCACATAATGCCAAACTGAAAGCCATGATGCTCCCCATCCAGCTGGAGATAGGTGCTGCTCACAGCCAGCCTCAGCAGTACCACACACATCCTCTACTGAAAGCACCTTCAAAGTTGAAGGGCTTACATGCCGTCCACTTCTCAAGCCCCTCTTTGTAAGCACTATAGAATTCAGTCTTCTTTATTAGCTTTGAATAATCCTGGGTGCCTGCTTGCTCAAATCACAGGGGTGAATCACAGCCCCAGCGTGGCTCTCAGGCCTTCCTAAGACAAGCCTCCTCTCTCGTTTCACAGATGGCTGAACACAGGCAAGAGCTGGCAGAGAGGGCATGGCAGGGCTTGTGCAGCTCCCTGCCTTGCAAGCCACAGGTCCCTCGGGCACAGCACTGCCGTACAGCAAAGTCCCCGTGCAGGGGACCTCCGCAGCCACCGCCACGCCACGCTCGCTTCAAAGGTTCATTTCTACCTTCACCCCGCAACTTCTCTCGCAATGTGCAAGAGTCACCTGTATTTACAGATGAGACAATGACAGGAAAACATTGATTTGGCTGAAAACACAGAGAGAGTTGGAGAAAACAGGTTAAAAGAAAGTTTTCCATAAAAAGCAGAGGGAATTTATCACTATAGCCTTGCATTTCCAGCACTAAACCTGAAGGATCACACAGCAGCTTCCTAAGCATGAAGCAGTCGTGACCCATTTCAGTACTGATCTTCCTTAAATTAGCATCTCTCCACTGCTGTTCACCAAGCCTCAGCAGAATGACGTTACCCATCAGCTGGGTTTCACTGCCGCTGTTGGGAGCCCAGCACCAGCGAACAGGTCAAGAGGCAGATTGAGAAAACTGCCAGGAGCCCCATGGAATCCTGGCTGACCTCAGGTAAATCACCGAAATACTACCCAGCCAATACTGAATGCAGAGCCCAGAAACATCATCCTGGGGATGTCAGCTGGAAGTAAACTGACAGCCAACTGAGCAGCAGGGGTGACAGGGATTTTTTTGGCATTTTGGTTCCTTTTTGGGCTTGAGAGGATTCCTGTGCATTCTGAAAATAACCTGTAAGATTTCTTTCTACTTAAAAAAGGCTTGAGATTTGCACATATATCAAAATGAAATCCAAAACTAAAAAAAAAAAAAAAAAAAACACAAACACAAAAAAAAAAACCAAAAAAAAAAAAAAAAAAAAAAAAACCTTTAAATCTTTTTTATGCTACATTTAGTCACTACTGCCCTTGAGTATTGCCAAAGGGGTCTCTGAATGGGCATTGTGGTAGATCCGTTTAAGCCTGTGGCAAAAACCTAGTGGTCAGGCTCGAGGAATGTGCCAAGAACAATACAAAGTCCAAGTAAAATCAGCAGTTTTTCATACCAACCCACCCGTGTATTAGGCTCTACAAATGATGCCCCAGTGACACAGTCATGAGGAACTGTGCAACTGTTTGCTCTACAGAACATAACTTGCATCAAAGCTGCCGTTGTGTACCTGGCAGAGAACGGCTGTCTGAGAACCAACTTTTAAGCAAATAATCCCCGTTAGCTTGCACTGGGGGGAATAAAATCAAAAACAGGAAAAAAAAGCAAGTTTCACACACACATGAACTCAAACTACAACCTTCCCCCCTCACAATTTCCTGCTGATGAATATCAGACCTACCAAAGAGACAGAGCTTTAAGCTCTGGGTGGCCTAAGCCCCCAATGTACAAATTAAACGAGAATATGGTCATCTGACACCTGTTACCTTTGCTTACACTGCCAACTTTCCTGGAGTTCTGGTCTCTTATCAGCAACAGCCTCTAACACTATCAAAGAGCAGATTACAATTTCTTTTCACAAATATTAGTGCATTGCAGTTTTCAAATTAACAATTGAAGTATTGTTCCATGCAACATCAAAACCCCCACAAAACTTCATCTCCCTACAGCATTTGGCGAGGGAGAGGCTAAAGGTGTCTCGAGACTTCTATTAAAATCTTTTTGATTCAGCAGGAAAAATGTTAATTTACTTATTTTAACTAGAAAATGAAAGTTATCTATAAGGTCTAGGAACACCACTACAAGCTCATGATATGCAGGGCATCAGACTGAACTATCACGGAGACCAAACAATCCCTCTAAGGACTGAACATGACACTGAACAACTCCAGCAAATCTGTGATTTCCTATTTCATATTCTTGCTTACCATGCTCATTTACATCACATTAAAATTAAAAAAAAAAAAAATTATACCTACCCATTACTTATGCACACCTATTTTTACTTCCAAGAAAAAGAAGATAAAAGGTAAAATGCTTACAATATCTGCCCCAAAAAACCAAAGCATGAAAGATTATGCTGACAGTCAAAAGTCAACAAAAAAAGTCAGAAACATCTCTGGCTACATCTAGATCAAACCAAAGTTACAAGATGCACAACTACTTCCTTTCGATAGTTGCTCAATACATCATTTTTATAGTAATTTTCCACCTTTTAACACTAGTTCAACATTTGATAAGCATGTTTCATCTCAACTGCCTGTCTTTCTCCCTTTTGGTGTAGTCCATCATCTCCTGCCATCAATGTTAAGCCACTCAGGTGTGGCTGACCTCCCCTCTTAAATCACTCTTACCTTCCCGCAAGTTTTTAACCATTAAATTAATTGCTAGGAAGCCATAAGCAGAACTACACCAGCTCCAAATCTGCACAACCCCTGCAGGGTTTGAAAAATGCATTGACCATTCCTCAAGCCAGCTGTCCCCTGACCAAGCTGTACCTCCTTTAAGACTCAGGCAGAGATTGTGCCAGAGGCTGCATCAGTCCATCCAGCCACACAAAAGTGCACCATTAGCGTGCCCCCATGAAAACTGGATTTCATTAAATGTGATCGATTTTGCTGACTCCACTTGCCCTGAACAAGGTGGACATTTCAAACATCTCTTATCATTTGCTGGTTCATTTCCCGCAAACACAACCTGCAGAAAGAATGCATCATGTTTCAGACACTAAGCTTTTCTTGGAATAAAAGCAAAAGTACAGAAAAATTTATACACACTACACAGACCAGGCTTTAAATGCAGCCTGTCATATTAGTAACTAATTCCACACACAAAGATTTAGTACTGACAGCAGGGTTAATCCATAATTAATTTGTGGAGATTTATGAATCCTAATCAAAGACACAGCACCCAGAACTAACTGCAGTTATCTGCAGTTGTGTTATCTGTATGTCACCGGTATGTTTTGAACTCCTAAAATCTTACAGAGAGGAGAACCGTACTATTGTGTGGATTATTCTCCATAAGTACTTTTTCCATTCTCAACATGTCTCTTGAACCTAAATAACACCAAGCCAGAACACTGAGGTCAAATTTTGAAGTTATTCACTCCTGGCACTCCACAAGCATGGGTTTGGGCTGCCTCACTACAACTGCACAGGGACATCATAAGTACACGATGCAGATCACTTATGGCTAATCACAACCGGGAAACCGTGACAAAGCGGGAGGTGATCTGGGAAGGGCTGACAACTCAGTTCTCAGAGGCTTCAAGGAGTTCTCCTGAAAGAACTGCTGCATACAGTAGACACACACATTCTTGCAGGATGAGAAATGCTGGTTTTCCTGTAAGTATGAAAACCATAAACTTCATTCAAATATTTTGAATAATCTTCCACCAGATATGCTTCTTTCCATAACAGCACAGTGGTGGTGAAGTAGGTTTCAGTGTCAGCTTGATACCTGCTGGCAGACTGTAAGTTCATATGGGCACATACACTTTGATCCTCTCAGTTTAGGAATTACTTTGTCCCCTTTCTTGTCTCTTTATGAAGTGAAGATTTGCTCATCTGCTACACTAGCACAGAAAGGAGCCACCTAACTGCTACAAAAAGACAGTGATCTGTGGAATTCTGGCATCCAAACCATAAAATTACTATGTTACTCTACTGTGAGCACAGCAAACAGCACTATACACCTACTTACAAAACTTAATTACTGTAAGATCCAGTTCCTTACTACCTAAACATCACCATAGAAAATCTTCAGCAAATTTAAGTCAAAAGTAAAGTTTGACAGTGACCGTATAAAACACTCAGAGAAAGCCCATGGAAACTGCTACTGTTTTCAACCACAGAATTTCCATACAATAGAAACAATCTCAGTAATTGCAGCTACCTCAAGTCCATACCAGTGGCATACAGCATAACCACCATATAAATACTAATAAATAAAACCACTGTGTCATTTTAACCCAGAACACAGAGCTTTTGGTACCAGGGTCCAGTCAAAGTATGGCTGCCCCTCTGCAAACTGTCTTTTTAATAAGCGCACAGCCATAGTCAAAGAAGAGTTACTATTTTTTCCCTCCCATGCTTCCACAGGTGGGCCACTTCTTTTCTGAAGTGAAATTTGCAATGATGTAACCTTTCCTGGTGCCTGGCATATGTTTCCCCTGTGCTTACTACTTCAATCCCTCCCAGGTTTAATATTATGCTGCAGAATGCAACTGCCATCCTTTAATGCAATTAATAGCTGGAAGCCAGGATGCAGTCCACTGCCACAGGAGTTACATGGAACACAGTCTTGGAACAAAACATAGCAAAATAATCACTTTTATTAATCTTGTAGCACTGATGAACAAATGTTGCAAACACATCTCATCGGAATGGCCCATTCAGTCCTCCAGAGTCTCACCTTACTGTTCACTGCTTTACCTTAACCAGGGAGGTACTTTGAGCCCCTGCCTCCTATATGCAGGTAGACTGTCATGTGCATTAATTGCTGTATATAAATGACTGCTGGTATGCAGCCACAACCATATCCTAGAGGATCATTTTTCTCTTTTTTCAGCCAGAATCAGAATATGTTTACCCTCTTCAAAACCAAGTTCTTCAGGAATCAGGTGGGGAGGTGATGGGAAACTCAGTTACCTTTCTCCTCTCAGCATCTGGAATTCTCTATGAAAAAACTGATTTTAAAAATTTTCTTGAGAATCACTTCAAACCAATCAATGAACCGTTCACAATATTCCTTCCATTGCATGTTTCAGGACAGCCTGGCAGTCTGCATTTGCCAAAGCAAAACTTCCAGGTTCAGAAGTGTAAAATGTCTCAGAAGGGCTAAGAGGGAGAAGCACACTCAAACTTCTTGGATCGATAAGGCAGAGGAAAGGGGAAGGGCACTGCTCAAGTTCTCAGACAATGATAGTCATACTGCCCAACCAACCAGTTGATTAAAAAGAAGTTTGCAGCAACAAGAAAGTACGTTAGGGGAGGAGGGGGGGAGGAGAGTAGGAAAGAGAGAAAGAAGGTTTTTTTAAAAAAAAAGAAGGGAAAAAACCCAAAACCCAACAAGTCGCCTCTGGAGGGAAAGCCAAGTTTGCAACTGCCTGCGCACACGTTCAGCCAGGAATTTCAACATGGGGCTGCGGGAGGCCGGCGCGGGCGGCTGTCGGGCTCAGC
>VXAD01003536.1:1440051-1527946 GCA_013399195.1 Dicrurus megarhynchus
GGGCGGGGGAGCCGGCGGGTCCCGCACACGGCCGGAGCGAGTGTCCCGACCGAGCCCGAGGATGTGCGGCTGCCCCCGCCCCGCTCTGCCCCGCCGGGTGCCGGGGATGCGGAGCCGGGGTGGCACCGGCAGAAGGAGCCCCGCGAAATCCTGGTCCCTCGGCACCGGCTGGTGCACTGGGGGGAACGGGCACCGCTGCTGCTCCTTCTCTGCCGCCCTGCCTCAGGTACGCGGGTCCGAGGAAAGAAAGACATGGCACCGCAGAGAAGGTGCGTGGCAGGACACCGCGGCGGTCTGCTGTCCCTCCGGGTGTCCGGGGGCGAGCAGCCACCGCGCACGGCCAGAGTCAGATGGTCTTCATGGTCTTTCGGGCATCTGTTGACGCAACAGGACCAACACAGTGCGAAAACTGGTGCATCAACGGAACCGCTGAGCAATCTCGTCCGCAAAGCCGTCAGAAGTCATAGGGGTTTATAGATATCGCTCACTTTTTTCACAGATTTCACTGAGGACAATGGAATTGCACAGTTCATTGGACATTCAGTGTGGCCTGACAATATATATCTGTTGTGTAGAAATGGTAAAACAATTTAAATTAACTAGGGTGGAGGCAGAGTTTGGAGGACAGGAAAGCAGTGGAAAAAAGCTTTCTTTTTCTTTTTATTTTTCTTTTTTTTTTTCCTGAACTTATACACAGCACTAAAGATGTGAAATTCAAGTAAGCTTTGTAGCACATAATGTCAACATCCTTCTACCACACCGAGCAACTCAGCACGTGTCCTCTGGTGCTCCCTGCCCGGCAGCTGTCCCAGCTGGCAGTCTGCTCTTATTCCCTTAGCAATAGTATTAGTAACTTTAAGAACTTCAAACCTGGTACAAATGGCAAAGCTGTCTGCGGTTTAGTAGGTACACAGCTAAGGAGCAGAATTAATGATGTTTTTAAAACATCAAAGGTGAAATTATTGCCCAGTTAAGCCAAGGGTGAGAATGGCATCCCTAACCCTTTGCGTTCTAGTTAGGAGTTTCCAGTGTAGAAAATGGAGGAGTCCGTTTATATTAATTTGATTCCCTGCATATTATCCAATTTCATTGAAATCCACTGAACCTTTTCTATCAATTGCAGTTTTGGAAAGCTTTGGGACACTCAAAAGATCAAACAATCCATTTGCTGACCTATAGATAATTTTTAGCTTAGATGCCAATTTTATTACCATTATCCACCCGAGTTATCTGGACTAATATATCTGAATTTTATATGAGAAATAGTCTGTCTGTTAAAGCAGGAAACAAGCACACCTGCCATGCTATATTTTGTCATATCCCCAGTGTTCACTTGTGTGGAATAAAGGCAGCATGCAGGAGTTCAGAAAGGCAGAAGTGAAATAAAACTGGTGTAAACAGTTTACAGCTCATGACTGAGACGACCTAGTACACGCTGCAGTTTTATGGCCATAGCTCATCAAATTTATTATTGGAAAATGATGAAAATGTCCTCTAACCTGCTGCTTCTGTACTTTCTAGGTGATCATAAGGGCTGCTGGGAACCTACTGAAATGATGAAAGAGGTATAAATCCTTGGTTTTATATACATCACCTAAGAAATTTGCAGAAAGAACTATGAAAATGTGAAGTCAATAGAGGCTCTTCCCAGGCTGTTTTTAACAAGAACTTTACAGTGTCACAGACTTTGTAATGTTCCACATTATACTTCAGTTGTCATTTGCATTTATCTGCTGAAACATGATGTTGCATATCAAAAACTTTACCACACTGCTGTAAAACTTAATATTGTTTTATTTATAATTCTTAATACTGTTGCTGGTCGACAGTAACTATTTCACTGTTCAGACACAGCTACAGGTTTTTCATGTTTTTCTGTGATTTGATTCCTGTTCTTACTGTCTTTAGCAAGTTTCTTGGCAGTTTTCCCAGCTGTTCTAACAGTCTCCTGGAAAAAAAACCCCAACAGTTTAGAAAGAAATATTGATAGTTTTTCCGTTAAATGTGTGAAACGGGAAACTTCAGTAATGAAGTACAAGAAAACAAGTCTATCCTGGGATCTGATTTAAGGCCAAAACTTAAAGACTTGCACATGAATAGTGGTAGACCTAACAGGAATGAGAACCTCTATGATTTGAGTTTCTTCCCCAGTAGATAGACACACAAGTTATACATACATCATTATGAAAACATTTTTAATAAAATTTACCACACAGAGTGTTTGTTTTGTTCTTCCTTAGAAGGAAGAATGAACTTTAAAAAACAAATGTAACAAGGTTGTGAGATTGTATGAGGTCTAATTATGTAAGATAAATGAAGTATAAAACATTATTATAAGAGATTATGAGAAAAGGATTATACTAATCAGGAGAAGAATTGGCAAGAGTTGCTAGTTACCAGTTTACAAAAATTACAACTACTATCCATGTTGCGATATGGGTGGCACATATAGAGTTCTGGATGTTGAGCTTTCCTGATCTAACATAGCACAGAACCTGTCAATTCATTTATTAATGGTACATTGCTGGAGGATTTCCATGAAGAGGCAGTAATCTGTCTTGCAGGAAGAAGTAGGTGGTGGAGCATGGGATGGAGGGAATCAGAGCTTATGACTACTAATGATCACTAGTCAAGTTCTGTTCTAAACAGCAAACCAGGTTGAAATCCCCTCTGTGGACGCTGCAAACATGCAAGGAGTGAGACTCTTGCAGTTAAATGCAGATTCTCAAAAGCCATTTTGATGTGAATGTTAAAATACTCGGACAGTGGAATGCTGCTGATTTCCAGAGCTATTTCACAGTTTATCCTGCCTTTATACTCTGCATCAAAGAATTTTTATGGAGTAATTCTGGATGTGTTCAGGCTTAGTAGTGTGTTCATGGCATACAAATATTCCCTGGTTTGACAAGAAAACACCAATTCCATGTACAGTGTGTTTTGAGTTCACATTATTTTAAATGTAAATATTTCCTTAAGCCAAGTAAAGTTCATTCAGTACTGTAGAAAGACCAGTGTTAAACTGAAGAGCAAGAGCATTCCTTGAAGAATTACAGGTTTTTTTAAAAGTGCCATTTGTGAAAGTGACTTAAGGATATACCAAACAGTACCAGGTTTTGATGATTTAGGATAGGTACCTGCTGTAACTCTTATGCTCAGTTGTTAGGTAAAGCCTTAACTTCTTTTTCAAGAATCTGACTTTTAAAGTTCTGAATCACTTACATTTTACTCTAAGGCAGAAATCTTATCAAAGTAAACACGTCTGTGGACTGAGATCTTTCTGTGGATAACCTTTTAGCTATAGGAGTGGGTTGATTTCTCAGCTGTTATATTTTGTGATTTTTTCCTGCCATACTGATGGTTCTTCCACAAAGGAGTAAGGCAGTGTTTCCCATCATTTTCTTTGATGAATGAGAAAATCATTAAAGCTTATTAAGTAATTGTGGCTAGCCAGGGTCTGAAAAAGAAAAAAAAAAAAAAGAGAAACTGAATAAAAACTTATTTTCTACAGCTTCTCTAAAGAATCTGGGATCTGGGGACTGAAGAACCCTCAAATCAGTAAAAAGTAATTACAGAATCACACACATATTCATGTCAGACTTAGGGGATGAAGACACACAAAGTTTGGGAAGACAAGAACTTTCCCTGTGGTATAATAGAAGAAGGAAATTGTAGCAAAGAACAATGTACGATTTTCAAGAAAAGCCAACAGGGGCTCCAACCGGTGTCTCAAGCAACTTCAGGTAGTGGGAAGGTGTTTAGGGTTAAAGAATGAGTATAGGTAAATTCACTACTTTGTTTTCCTGTATCTCTACTGGTCTTATGCTGCTTTTAAAAGAATTCTGTTCAAAGATTTTGAGTCATTTCTTGATAATGCTCTGGTGGTTTTCAGCCATCAAGGAACTGTTTAAACAGAATTGCTTTCTCTAAGTTATATCAACTAATGGTTTATTGAGCTGAGATCTGGGAAGGCCTGAACTAGAATATGTTGAGCCACTTCTTGGTGTGGGCCCTTAAAGGCAATCCACAGGTAAGGAAGCAGAATCATTAGAGGTCTAAAAAGTGAAAAACATGACCTGTATGAAAAGAGTGAAGTTACTGGGGGTGTCCAGAGAGCAGAAGGGGGCATTGACAGGAGAGATCCAAATAGTCTTTGTGTGTGCTAGAGCTATGGAATGTCATAAAGAAAACATTCACACAACTTGCTTTAGCCAGCTCTCATACCACATACTGTATTTATGCTATGGGCTGAACAGAATTAAATTCTCATAATGATACAGGTAGGGTTCTGAATGTCCCTGTACTGCAAAGCGAGTATCTAAGTCACATGTTGGAGCTGGCCAACTCCTTTTATTTGCCCTTAGGGCTATGAAGAGTTCGCAGGTCTGTGCCTGCTGTGAGGGACACTCACCGCAGGGATTGCACTGGGAGGAGAATGATCTGTCACCTTCTCTCATGCCACGCAGCTCTTCTGCAGCCACTGAGGCTGTTCCGCAGACTGCAGCCACATTAGGGTTTGCTTAGGGAAAATGAGGCTGGTTATACCAAAAGTCCATCATCAGTTATGGTTTCAGCAAGCTTTATGGAGGAAAGGAAAAGGGAGAATGGGAACAGTGAATGTCAGCAGCTGAGACCAGAAAAGCCCTGCAAAGAAAAAGCACTTATATAGATTTGGAATTTTATCCCTGACCAATTTCAAAGGGCAGCTCCAGGCATTCAGTCACCAAAGCTTCCCAACACCTAAAAAATGAAAATCTAAATACAATATTTTCCACCATGGAAAATAGTAGATAATCTAAGTAGAGGGGTCGTTGCTGCCTAGCCCTATAATATTTAACACAAACATATAAGCATATAATCAGTAAAATTAAATTTGTAGCAACTTTTCAATTACCAGCAACTATCATTAAAAATTGTAAAAATAGCAGAATTTGAGAGATTTACAAGCAGCATCAAAAATCTAGGTGAACCTGTTTAATATACAGAAGAGTGAACTAAAAGCTACTTGTGGAATATATGATTTTAAGACTCTAGGATGTTATCTCAGTTTTGTCTTAAAGCTTTTAGAAGCCTGGTGCTTTCTTAAAAATGTCAGAGGTTCCTTCACTTTTAAGCCTCACCTATAAAAGCTACTTGGAGATATTTTGTTTCTGATGAGAATTTATTGGATGTTCTCCTTCTCTTTTTCTTCTTTCTGCCAGTCCAGAAGTTTGCTCTTTGCTTTTCTTCCAGTCTTCCAGTTATTGATGAAGTTCTTGGCACAGATTTCCAAACTCTGAAATGTGGAATACAGGATTCCAGTGACTAAAGAAGGCTTGTGGAGTCTTTTCACTGACTTCTCTGGGCTTTGGATCAGGCCCTCAGGCCTTTTCTACTCTACCCAAATAACGAACAAACAATATCAACACAGAGCTACAGTACTGGGCTGATTTGTCAAGTACTTGCCAGCGCTGAAACAAATTCAGATGCTGCCAGAGGAACCCATTTGCTGAAGAGAAGCTATGCCAAATTATTTGCCGCTATCAAGTTTTATCTAGTGATGAGCATTCCTGAAAAAATACCTTCCTGTGACATGAAGAGGAACACCCACGGGGTATGTTAGTCAAAAGGCCTATCAAAACATGATAGAACATGTATTCCACCCCACAAATTATTCATGTGGTTTATAAACATATTAAGAACATATTTCTCAGCTGGTGTTCCTCTTTAGGGATCTCTGTTTAATTTCACACCCTGTTCTCATCCTCATTGGACTGAAAGTGAATGGGATAGTGTCACAGCTTTCAATAACATGTTATCTTGATGTTTGCAGGAAAACATTGATAAAGCTTGAAGGGAAATATATCCTCTGCTGAGCTTCTCCTTTTGTTGATGGTAACAGGGAGGACTGCATGGGGTGAGGATATTACAGCAGAGACTTTCCAGTATGCACAGGAATTTAGAGTGATATAAATACAGACATGCACTTGGAACACGTTCATCCCTGTTAGACACGGAGTTAAACACACTCCTGCTGCAAACACATGCTATCACTCCTGCATAAATATTTGCTCCCGAGCAAAGTCCCGCAGCACCTGCAGAAAGCATTTTCTAGGGCACAGGCCAGCAGTCAAGTGTCAAAGCATGAAGGACCAGCAGGGAATGAGTTACACATTTCCTTGCAGGGAGTATGACCAGGACACACATGGTCACCTTCACTGCTGCTGCAGAACTACTCACTGACAACTTCCAAAAATTTCCAAATATGTGCTATGACCAGAATCAAGTACTTGAAAAAGGAATGGGGCAAAAGCAGACAACTGAAATTTGAACACTGCTTTTAAGATAGTTCTTGATTTGGAGAAGACAAAATAAGAAAAAAAGAATCAGAAAGAGGTGACACATTATCTTGCTTCACTCTTCGATTTCTCTTATTTTCCTTTCATTAACCTCAGAATCTCCTTTCTTCCCCTCCTCCTTCTCTGTTTTATTCTCCTTTCCATACCCAATCCCACTTCTCCTTCCATCTCACATCCTTTTATTGCCTTCCCATCCTCTTGTCTTGCTTAAAAGTATTTGCAGCTGCTGAAATCAGTAAAAAGGAAGACTCACATGAAATCGGAGAATCCCCAAGAGCTAAAATACATGACAGATTGTGACATGCCACCAGTAATCTAATTTATTCAAGACTGAAAAAAATGATGACAGTAAATGCGTAGGCTTTCCAAAATTCAGTACAGTGTTATACAGCATAAGGATGTTTTAATTCCTCGCAGAAGAAGCCAAACAGCTTAAATTGATCTGCAAAGATTCCAGATCTGTAATCGAAGCCAAACTGTCTTCTCCAATACAAAGTCAATTAACTAGCCCTGGCAGAGGTAGGCTATCAGGCCCATCAAGGTGCAACAGGTGAGAAGAGCTGAAAGCAGTGACAACAAAATCACTTGATAAGATCATCTCTTGGGTTTTAATCTGTTGTTGACTATGCTAACACATGGACTAGAGCACGCTGGAAGAGTGTCTCTGTGGAGAGCAGCAGCAGAACAGCTTGAGAGCCACTGCTCAGTGCCAAAAAAGTCTTCACTCAGGTCTCATCTTGTTTCATTGGGCAAAAAGGCCCTTCAGCAACTGACATTCCAGGGCTCAAGGAAACACTTAGCAGCGTCTTTAAAAGCCAAGATTTCTCACACATTATAATTACAGAATGGTCTTCAGGACCACACCTGAGCACAGGTCCTGCTACCGTCAGCAGGGGCTGTGTGTTCAGATTTGAGAGAGGAATTTAAAGCAGATTAATTCTCACATCCAAACCAAAACAGATAGATCAGATGGACAAGATTAGCTCTACCGATCTTCCTGCAGCCAGAATTAGCAACTCAGGAGCCTTCTAATTTGCCAGATCACATTGTGGCTCCACACTAATCCAGCTGATGCTGCACCTCCATCTATCATGTCATCTGTCCTAGGATTTCAGTTTATTCTAGGCTTAAAAACTCTTCCTTCATATGGAATAAATGTGCATTATATATACCTCAGTAAGTTGTCTAAAGTTTATTTTCTCTTTTGGAAAAAAAAAAAAATATTACAAATAAGTTACCAAGAACTTGAATTATGTCTCAAATTGATGAGTTGAAGTACAGAGAATCACTAGTATGGGATACTGCTTCATACAAAAAGACTGTGGAAATAAAACATGGATATTGGTATGAAGGGCATTATACCCAAAGAAGCTATAATTGCTCTCAAGGACTGAAAAATTGTCTTTCTCACATCAAAGAAATTACAAACTCACCTGTTTCCAGCACAAATCCAAAACACGGACCATGCCAGATACTGTGTAGAAAATTAACTCTACCCCAGACAAAGCCAGCACACAGGGGAGCCAACACGGAGTTTAATTACGTAGAGGCTGTTGCAAGAATTCAATCATTTAATCTGCTGGGGTGAAACAACTGTTTTCTATCAGGGAAAACAGTTTCTTCTTAAGCTGTTAAACTGGTAACATGGTAGGCAATTCGTTTGACACAGGGTTTTTTGCAAATGGGTTTTCTTTCTCGCAAGATTTATCAATACACTGCTGAAGTTTTTTGACATTTTTTCCTACAGAATCCAATACTTACTCCAGCTCACAACTTGAAATAAGAACGCAGTGAATGCTGCTTTCTCTATATCTTTTCCACCTGAAAGAGATTTCAAAGTCTAAAGCTACTGAGCAGAGATGTGGAGGGAGCCCATGTTTTTCAGTTCTTGCTGTTGCACAGTGCAGCTGCGGTGGGCACGGCTACTTTAAAGCTGCAGAGGAACAGTTTACCCTGCCTGAGGGTTTCTCCCCCTCTCTCCTGCAGGGTGCTGGCCTCACAGGCAGATGACACGCTCTGAATCACAGCAGGGTGATTCCCGGTGTCCGAAGGCACCTGAAATGGCCAGCACACAGCAAAATCCCGGCTACTAAACCGAAGCAGCTCAAGAGGTCCTTTCTGTGCTGCTGACTTGTCCTTGCCCATAGCAGGACGCAGAGCAGTCGCTACTTACAGCTTTGGGCTGCTTGTTTCGTGAGTCACCCGCCTTTCCGTGAGGGTGTCTGGTTTTGTCTTCCAAGATTAATAGCTCTGATATTTCGCCCTGCTTCTTTCAGCACTGTGGGGAGCCATTACAGACAAAGCACTCTGTCCCGGCAAGAGACTTTAACACCTTTGAATTGCGTGGTTCGGGCAAAAGAGAAGGTGTTAGCAATGCTTGAGAGTCATCTATTCAAGTCTATCCATCCAAATTTTCTGAAACACTAAATATTCACCATTTACCATCTGTAGATCTCAACTTGATTTAGATCTAGTAGGAATTTTTAGCATATTTTGTAAGTACCTGACTTCTGCTTTCACGTGTTCTCTAAGGTTTGCTTTATTTTTTCCTGACTGCAAGCAAAGTATGTGGACTTTTTTTTTCCTATTAGCAACATTCTGTAAATGTCTTATGTTTTTTTTTACAGTGTACTCATTCCGGAAATGAGCTGTCTCTGCATATTTTCATATACTTGGCTCTTTACCTGTGCTTGAAGTGCCTAAGTTGTATCAAAAAATTGAAAAAAGTGTATTATACAAATTTACCTTATACTTTAATGTTTTTTAGTTCAGACACATAAGCTTTGAAATTCACAGTGGAATGGTTGATTTGAATTCCTGTACATGTGCAAGGGGAAACTGGTAAAGGTAAGGTAGTCAACGTGACTGCTCATACGTTAAGTGACTTAGGTCAGTACTTAAACCCTAATATTTGCTTAGAATTACACCTCTGCCACAAGGCCCACTGCTTAAATAACAGCCTCATCAGAGAGCTGTGTGCAGGGAGTGATTTCTTCAGAGAAATTGGTGGTTTGGTCTCATCCTCTCCATCTTCAGTCACCTTCTTGTACTTACGCACCTGTTCAAGACTGGGGTTTTTTTTCAGACAAGAAACATCTGCTAGGTGTAGATCTCTTCCTTCTTCCATGCTGCCAGGCACCCTGTTTTGCACAAAGCAATTACCTGAACTTGTTCTTCTCTTGTGGTGACTGTGAATTTGGACTCCTGCTGTTTATCATGAGAATATTTTATATATTCTGCCCATTTTTACAGGACAGCTTTGTATTCACAGCATCTTCTTGCATTTTTAATTATTATGCAACGAATATACTTTCTTGTCTCTTTTAATGTCTAGAGCTTTTAGGATATGATGACTTTTTCTAACTTTTTCTATTTGCATGTTTCTCTGTTTCATCAGATCTTAACTTCACCTATTCCCTTTGACATTTTTTCAGCTTTTCTGTATTGCTTATGAAATATTGATACTCCTTTTTCTATTTTTGTGTTTCCTCTTTTTGTATACTGATCCATGATATATTCAATAATTCACAGCTGCTTACTAAAAAAATCTTTTCATCCCTAATGCAAACACAAACACACACCCAGCTGAGGGATGTGAGAGCTGTGTACATAAAGCCCTTGCAGGAGCTTCTTTTTGCAAATGTTGCAGCTCTGGTCTGCCGTTGCTACCATGATTTCTCTTTTTGTTCATCTCTTTAAATGCAGCTCTTTTCTCCTCTCTAAATATTTCTTGCAACCAATCACCAGAGCTGAGAAATAGCCATCCCTGCAGCAAACCACAGTCCTCTGTGGCCTCAAATTTCTTCAACTACTAAAGAAAAACTAAAGCTCCCCTTTAATCATGGTGCCCACAGAAGGGACACAAAACTAAATATCCAAATGCATGGGCTGAGTGAGGCCTTTCCCTGAGGCTGCACAGGTGGAAGCAGGAAGGATCCAACCCTTGTCTCTGCAAATACAGAAGGATAAACTCGGCTGCAGCTGTTGGCATCGTTAGGAGACTCTTCTCACTGGCACTAATGGAAGTAATTGTAAAGCCCTGTTTTAGTGCGTGGGAGGCTGGAGATAATTTTAGTGACGATGAAAAGTGCCAGACTTATCAGACATGGAAGATGTTACTCTAGATTTCGCTTGTGCAGTGCTTTATGTCCACTCTGTCTCAGTGGAACACATTACTGGTTTGACTGGGGGGGGTTGATTTAAAAATTGTTAGCACACTTGTTTTGCAGCACTATTGACTAGGCAAAGTTTTCTCTTCACAGAACCAGTACTGTATAGGCAGAAGGATTAAGAGCATCATTTTTCTGGTGTCTGCCTATTCTGCTGAGGAGTCAGCACTTCCATGCACACAAAATTATTCAATATATCTTTGGTACCACAACTAAGCAAATTAATAAGCTTTCTTATACATCAGACCAGGGAAGCCATTAATTTGTTATTGGAGGGCACAAACTCAGCTCTGAATAGTCTTGTGCTGCACTTTCTTGGAGACAAATACACTTTTTTAGCATTTACAAACTCTGGAAATGCTTGGGAAAAAGTGCATATTGTGTTACCTTACTAACCAGAGACAGGATAGTTATTTGAAACATAATTTATTTCTTGGCTTGCCCCACAGTATTTTGATAATTGTAGTGAAAACTTTAAACAAAGAGATGAAATGCAGTATATTTTTGTATCATTGAACTCTGGGGGTTTTATTGAAGAGGAGAAGAAGAATATATTGTTTTTTCCACTCGAACTTCCACTGGTCAAAGAACACCACCCAGCCATTGGCTCTGTTTGGAACTGTTAAAGCTTTTCTTATGTGAAATACATGAGAGCTTCCAGTTTCATCAGCCACAGCAGAGAGTGTTGGTGGTCATTTTCAGTAAAGGCATGCCCTGGACAAATCTTTCAGTCCAACACCCTTCATTTATAAGACAGCTTGTACAGTACCACAGCATTTTCAACTGACCTTTAGCATCCACAGAGGAGTGGAATGGATGCATCAGGAGTCTGATTGCCTTCACACTGCAGGAAAATTTGGCTCACTGTCCTGAGGCTCAGGCTCATATTCATATTTGAATATCTGCTCTGAGGATTACACTGCCTATCCAGGAGTAACTCACACATCCAGGTAGTCCTGCCCTCCCTGGGGCCAGATGTTCCTCTGGACTCCAGAGCTTTGTTCCATGAGCTGCCTAATCCAGTTTACACGTCCAGCTTCCACCAGTGAAGATTTCTCAGCAGTCATTTTATAGAAGCATTTCACCTGGTGATGAAAGACACCTGGTAAGGCACCGCTGTCCTTGAGAAAATAGAGTTGGACACCTCCCTGCCCGGAACCCCAATCTATTATCTCAAGCATCTGCTTTTTCTCCTGCAATCCAGAGAATAACAGTGATTCCTGAGGCTGATAGGACAGGTTTTCTTCTTCCCCTTGACATCTCTCTCTCTGGCCAAAATCTTCTGTTGCCAAAAGCACCATAGACACAGGTTTTGGACTGTCTACCCTACCTGCCTGCTCTCCCCTCTCCCTAGCAATGCGATGATTCCCCATCTGACCATGTCAATATCTGTAATCAAGTGGACTGAATAGGAAGAGGAGCTGCAACTCTGCTTTATGACACATAGCTTCCATTCCATGTATCACTACCTAAAATAGAGACCCATGTAAAAGGATTCGTTTCTTTAGTATTATTTTGTAATGTTGCATGTAGAGGGATGGGAAGTTCATGAAGCTGAGAGAGCAAGAAATAGAAGTATATAAGAATGTATGGACCTGAAAAAAAGCCTCACAAATAGACTTGAGTGAGCCTGAAATAGGATCTAGATCTGAAAAACTGTTGCTGCTTAAGACCTACCCTATACTAGTGGAAAACAAGGCTTTGATTATAAATAAACAGGACTGTGCCACAGACACACCTGATTTCATCACCAGTTTCTCATCAGACCATGAAATAACCCACAGCACTGAACTTGACTGTTCATGTCAACCAGAAGAGTTCAGCATGTTTAAAAGATAGATAACTGCAAATAGTAAAGATCCTTAGCAGTAACTTGAATTCAGACAGTTTTAGTAACTACTTCACTCAGCCTGTTTTTGGATCCAAGCAGAGCTGGCAGAAGAGAAAAAAACCTCAGCTCTGGAAGCCAAGGGCAAAGAAACAATGTGGGGAACAAAATGAAAGTTACCTCGTGAATGGCAAGTTTTGGCTTGCTTCTAACTGCAGTAATAAGAAAGCAAAGTGATTCACTCTGGCAAAGTTTTCCAGCTTGAGGAGCTTGAAATAATACGACCGCCCACCACAACTGCTGCCTGGGAGTGAGCTCAGGGAGGGAGGCCAAGGGCAGCCCGAGAGTATTGGGGCGATATGGGAAAGGGAGAAATGGGAAGTTCATCTTCAGCAGAGTACAGATAAATGCTGGCCTGCTGGGGAGGTGGGAAGAGAGGTAATAGCAATGGCATTGCATTCCTGTAAAAATAAGATTGAGTGATGATGGCTTGTTCTGTGAAAGAGAAACCATTCTGCTCTTTCACAGAGGTCGGGAGATGAATGTTTGTGTGTGCCACATAGCACTGCACCTTGGAGGAATTGCCAGGTCACCATATAAAGTCTTCATTTTGTTAGCTGCTAAGGGAAGGTATATTTTAGAGGTAGGTAGGAAGGGTGGCATGACCTACCTGTGGCAGGCTAGTCACAGAGTGAAAAAGAAAAAATAAAACCAATATTGATTTTCTGCCTGAGAGTGGTTAATATTTATCTAGATGTTCAAGCTGAATCAGGCTGAAGCTTATAAAAACTTGGCCAATCACAGCAAGATTTTCCAACAAACCTGTTAACATTTTTCAAGTACAGACATGCTGATACAACTTAAAAGAAAGGTACAGAATTGCAAGTCTCATTAATGTCACTTAAATAAAACCTCCAAGACAATTAATCACCTGCGTATACTTTTAACTTTGTCAAAATGTATGCAATAGGCAATAAATTTTATTTTCTTAACCTATATTTAGGTGGGCACAGCAATTGGTTTTTTTTTATTATTACTTCCAAATCACTTATCACCAAAATCGCACTTTGGCCCCAGGCATTTTCCTCATTTCTTTCTGTTCTGTAATTCAATGACCACAAAATTACACGAGGTTAACTACAGAAAGATTAATTTTAGGTTGTAACCGTTTCATCTTGCTTGGGCGTTTCTGTCTGTGGGCCATCTGTGCTTGATAGCTTGATACCCACAGTCCATTTACCTTTCTTAAGGGAACTTACATCTAATGGTATCAATCCTTTTCAGCGTGTAGACCCCAAACAACTATCAATGGGTCTTTTGATGCTCCCATAAAAATTTGAAGCCTATTGACACTAAGTGGGGAGTTTTTTACCTGCTACTTCTTAGTGGTAGCACCTCAGAGGTCCACAGACCACAAACTTAATGCTACTGAAAGCCTCTGTAACTCTCACAGACTTTCTCCACCTGTTCTGCAAAGGAGCCTTGACTTTAACCTTGTCCTAATGAACAACACTAAAGCTGTGGGCAGTGTATGAACTGGATGGGACGCGAAGTGCATCAGTCATTTGAAATATGAGCTTTAAAAATTGTATATAGGCTCTTGTTTAATAGAGGTATGAAGAAATGCCAAGGTCTATGGTTGTATCCAAACTCATGTTTCTAGTTTCTTCCTTCCTGTACATCTATAGGAAGAACTGCCCATATTTGGGCCTAAGAGTTCATTGAGAACCATTTTACAGCCTGGGTGTGTGAAACTTCACTGCAGCATGGTAGGACAAGCTCATGGAAGGGACTCCTCCTCCTCCTGCAGCCTGCCTAACCCTCCAGCCCTGAACAAGGGTTTTCCCCAAGGGTTACTTGAGCTCCAGGAAGAGAGAATGAGCTGAAACCATGGATTATTGAATGAGCAGCCTCATCAAAAAGAAAGAAGGTTTGAAAAACTCATGCTTTGAAAGGTCCTGGTCACTGGCATGGAAGTTTTTCTCCTCTGGTGATGTTCCTCTTTGATTTGTTTTTGTAAGTTTAGGCAGCTCTCTGCTGGTACAGCTGCTGCCAGAGTCCTGCCAGAGGAGCCATAATTTCTTAATAGCATCCACCAATGAGCTGTCGTGTTAACAAAACAGAAGAGAAAACGTAGTTGTAGAGGAGGCAGATGTAACCTGAGGCTAAGGAGGCAGCCACTTGTAGCACCTTCTCTAATGTGGCCCCAGAGGAAACCTGGAACCAGTGCACCCAGGAGCAGGTGGGATGTGACCCTCCCTCCTGAAACCACCAAGTTTCTGTCCACCTACTTAGACACGTAAAGCCAAGCTTCAGCTGTGCACCGAGGCCAGCCAAGGCAGGCAGACAAACCCAGGAGATTTCACGTGTCCCGTTCACTTCTCAAGAGGAGCCTGACAGTAACGCATTGACAAGCCAGGCCATCAGCTATTCAAGACGATCAAGAGCAGTGACATTTCCACATTTTCAGAGCTCTCAACAAACATAGCAAATTAAGTCTTGCATCATCTCTGCAGTCAAACACAAGTAAGTATTCATCTCCCCTTTTGACAGAGGAGGAAGCTGAAGTCTGGGGGCTATTTAGGGCCATGGAGTGAGTCACTGGTAGAGCCAGAGATATTTTAAGAGCTGTAAGCTCCACGATCACTGCCTTTTCATTTAAGTTATTAGACTCAAAAATGCCTCCTTCTGCATGTGAATGATAAGGAAGATATTCTCCCATTATCAGTAAGAACTGGATGACTTCTTCCTCAGTGTGACACTAGTCCTGGAAGTATTGTGACTTATTTGCAGTACACAGAATATTTCTTATTTGCATGTACTATTCAGGTAGGAAAAACAAGAAGAGGTGATAGGAAGGCCCTGGGTCTCCTAGGCATGGCTGCCATACAAGACAGGGAGGGTTCATAAAGTGCCCTGCTTTCCTGCCAGCCCCTTTTCTGGCTGCCTCCTGCCCTGCAGACAGTAGTGTCTATGGCTCAAGATGAGCAGCTGCACTGGGTGCCTTTCAAAGTCTATAGAAATAATTCCTGCCACGTTAAGTGCTACAAGAAGACACAACAGGTGGATGAAAGAGAAAAGTGCAGAAGTTATCAGTGAAATCAGCCTCTCTCAGGCCTTTTTTTCAACTTTAAAAAAAAAAAAACCCATTTCCAAATATAACATGGACACACAGTTTCATTCAAATTTACTAAATGTATGTCATAATTAGGATTCAGAGTAACCTAATGTACATATAATTATTTATGGACAAAGCAGTAGGTGTGTGCATGGGCGTCTGAAGGCAATGACTTCTCAAAGTGAGTGTTGCCTAAACTAACCTGCCCCAACTTGTAGCCATGCTTTTTCCAGAGCAGAGCAGTGGGCCAGCGTGCTGGGCGTAGCACACCGGGAGAGTGCAAGTCAGAGATTGGAAAGGTGACATGAGGATCACTTTTCTATCTCTCTAATCTTGAGCTTATTTTCTGAATCTCCTTTTTCCTTTGGCTCTGGGAACATCTCAGTGCTATAAACCCAAAAGGTGCTCAGGAGCAGCATCCTGGGAAGGCATCTCCTCGAGCAGTTTGGAGTATCTCTGCTCCATCTCCCTGACTCAGCCAGGAACAGCAGGTAACAAAGGATCAACAGTAGCCAGAATCCAAATTCCTACAGGGCATTCTTCCCAAAGAAGAGCCTTTCCAGGAGCAAATAAATCACCTTTGTGGAGAAATAGAACACCTATATTGTATTAGATTAAATGGTTTAATGTAAGTTGAGTGATACGGCTTCAGACAAATTCTACCCTCTTTTATTTCCTGGGGAAATAAAAAGTACACAAGAAATTCTGAAAAAAATGGTCAGCACGCTTACTAGCAAGCCATAACATAAGCTGACATTTTTACTTTAAAAAAGTACTATAAACTTTTGAAACTACTAAATTTTACAGATAAGTGCACGTGCTGACAGTTACCCATGTTTCTGTATTTAGAATACTTATCTAAGCTAGGCATCTTTCTCATCAGCTGAATTCCATCAGTGGCTGTGATCTGGTATGTTATTAGTTCTAAGCTGGCCAATTCAAAAGTAGCTCTGGGTGCAATTCTGTCCTCAGCAGCACCATCTCTAAATCTGTATTGCAATCAGAATCCTTGTTTACCAGGTTAATAGCAGGAACCTGCAAGCAGAGTGTGGCCCAGGCTACAAGAACACATAATACCTTATTCTATGAATACCACCTAGATTCAAATAAAATAAACAGTAAAATAATATTTCTTGGTCTAAAGACACCTTTGACTATGCAGTTTTATTCATTAATGTGTTGCACACATCCTTTCTGTTAACATTTAAATAGCAATTTTATGCTGGATCCTCATCCTCCAATCCCCACGTTTTGCTCACTCCTTCTTTGTTAATTCATGAGCACTTTGGAAACACACTGCTGACACAAGCCAGACTAAGCCAACACATATGCATAAGAACATAAAACCTGCCATACTGTGTCAAGAACCATGATCCATCTAGCTCACTATTGTAACTCCAGAACCAGGAGCAGATGTTTTGGGGAAGACTACAGAAGACAGAGTATTTCTAGTGTGAATCTCCACATGGCATTTCTTCACAGCTTCCAGCACCACATTAAATATTTATATGACTGATGTAATATTACATATTTCCATGTTTCCAGATCCCCCAGTGCTAGAGGATAAAAAGAACCTTCTACTGCAGACTTAAAACCTCCAAGCTAATCATAAATAGCCCATCTACTGTCATTCTCATCATCAAACTCTGCACTGTCACACTCATTTTCTGTAGTCCATTAAAGCAATTTGATTAAGACACTGGATTAGTGTCCATAAAACACTGGGAAAACCATAGCAAAGAGGGCATAGCCACAGTTACTGCATTATTTATACATATAAACCTCCCAGCTAACACTGCACGTAGACATCTCTTTCCAGGTATCAGCCCAGTGACCTTCTGCTCAAGGGCCCCGGAGGTGAAAGCCTTGGCTGTTTTTTTATCCAGCCCTTTGACAAAGTTTGTGGTTCTGTCTCAGGGCACTGAAGTTTAGCCTGTGGGCCTAAGGCTGTTTCGCATTCAAGAAAATACTGTCGATCCCATGGAGGAAAACAAAGGAGCTGGGCCAGTGTATAACCATGTATTTGTTTGCAATGGCACATTTTTAGGAATGTGCTGGGTTACTGCAGCACATCCCAAATCCCAGTAATTAAAAGAGCTACACTGAAGGGGGATTGCAAACCACATTTTCCAAGCCCCCTGGTTTTCTTTGTGGGAGCAAGGCTTCCAGCTCCACCCAGCAGCCAAGTGCAAGCACATGATGACACAGTGACAGCCCCGCTGCCGCCAGAGGCTGGGTCAAAAACTCGGTGCTGCCAGAGCAGCTGAGCTCCCCCAGGGCGAGGGGGACGCCCCACGCCCCCGCCACCACCCCACAGCTCCCGCTGACGCCGGGCTGCTCCGCTCCTCCTGCTCCTTCTCTCTCCAGAGTAGGACTCGATGATCCTCGGGGCTCCCCCCAGCTCAGACTGTTCTGTGATTCTCTTGAGGGAGCCCAGCCTCTCCGGCTCTCCCTGCTGCCACTGCCCACCCCGCTTCTCTCCGAAAGCCTTCGTGGTGGGCGATGCCACTGCGTGCTCCCGGCTGCCCACGCAGGGCCGCCCTTCCCTCTCCCGTCACCTCTCCCGGAGAGGTCTCTCCCGGCACCCAGCGAGGTTCCCTCTGCAGGGTGGGGTTAAGGGACGTCCCTGGCTCCTCTGCAGGGCTGAGGAAGCCCAGAGATAATCCCGGTGGAGCCAAAGCCTTGCTGGAGCTGATCCTGGCCTCTGCCCCCCTGCTTTCCTGAGCCATTTTAGAGGATGATGACTCCAGAAAGGAGCTGAAGGGCTTAAAATCTCGTGAAGCTAACATACATATATTTCAAGAATCATATCTTCTGTTAGGTCTCCTTGTAAAATTAATTATTCTTGTAGCTTTTTTTTTTTTTTTTTTTTTTTTTTTTTTTTGTTTTTTTCCTTCTTTTTTTTTTTTTTTTTCATTTTTATCGTATTATTCCTTCCTGTTATGCTTTGGGAAAAATCTGCCATCAATGAGCTCTAAACTTCGGAGATTTACTACAAACTTTACCATTTCATATCATCTGGCTGTTTTGGAACATAAAATAGGAATTGGCTGTGATCGAATGCATTTGTGAGAAACTGCCTTCTTGTTCCATAAAAACAAATACTGAAATTATCTCCTAAAGAAATGAAAGCATGAAATGAAACAGCTCCTGTCTTCTGAGCTGACTGTCTAAAATTTTCTAACATTGCCCACACATTATAAAACCTCTGACAGGCCCTTTTTGAACATCAGTGATTTGTTGTATATAAAAGTTTTTAAAGTTTTATAAGTTTTAAAATCAGACTGAAACAAATACTTTTCTGAAATGAATGGCAAGTCCTACCCTTCTGTGGGGATTTGTCTCTAAAATCAGATGCCATGTGCACACTTTTCTCGGTACAGATGGTCAGGTGGTTTCTTTACCCAGCTGGGTTTTCTTTCTTACTGTTTCTCATGTATCACCATCCTCTCCACTGCCTGTCTTCCATTTCAACAAATGGACTTTCTTAAAAAGGTTTTCTCCTTTGCTGGTTTTATTACTAGGAAAAGATTGCCATCATACTTCTAATATCCCATCTCACCTTGAGATCTTCTAAAAGATAATTTTCCCTCTGTCTCACACAGCAGGATCTAATGTCTCCTCTGTCACCATCACTTGTCACATCTTACTGCACACTCTTTGCTGTAAATCATACTCCCATGAATTTAAAGAAACACAAAAATATTCCTTCACCTCTAGATTTTCTGTGCTCCTCCTTTTTGTAATTACTTTTCTTATTTTTCCTGTAAAGTTGCATGTTTTCCCTTGTTTTTCTATGCAACCCTGCACTTCCAAGGCAGACCAGGACACTACACATCAATTTCACAGCCACACAGCAAAGAGCTTCTGCTGACACACGATCAAACACACGGCAAGGGCCTTAGGGGTGATGAGTGACAACCTTTCACTGTTTTTCCACCAAAAACTCCTTTGTATTGGACAGGATTTTGTCTTTAAAATATTACCATATACTGAGAACCAGTAGCAACAGCGGACACTGGGAAGAATCTGGAGTAGACTAACAGTGGGAATGTTCTGGGAAAAGCAAAAAAGTCAGCAGAAAAGCCAAAATGAAACAAGATCTATGCGCTTTGCTTAGAACATAAAAAAGGCAACAAAAGTCCATATTGACCAGAGGGCTGGGAGGACAAGTACTGAGGCTGTGAACAGGAACCACCTCCTGTTGTTTCATTCCCAGTGTGTTCCAGATAACATGATTTTAGATATTATTTCCAGAAACATAAAATAGTATCACAAATTTATGTAGTGTGTATTACTTTCCAATAAAAGTAACAAAATTAAGTAAATATATAATATATATAGCATATAGACAAAATACATTAAAATATATATACGTAAGTATATATAAAAATATATAAAACATATAAATACCAAATATAAAACTAAAGTAATAAAACTAAGGACCTGGATCTTGACTATACACTTCATGGGCTGCTAAATAATTAAGCTGGTCTTCCCTTCCTCCACAGGAAATAACCCCCAAATTCCACATTGCAGTAAAAATATCACCAATCAATACAGTTTTAAATAAAATTCTTGATTAGTTCATGTAGTTGCAGGCAGGTTTGCAGCCAGACTGAGAGCACAGCAACATTAGTGTAAATCTGGAGAACTCCACCAGAGTTGACAGATTTCTCAGTTTCATCTAACACCCTGATGGTTATTGTTTGTTGGATTTGGGGTTTTTTGCCCATAAGGCAGCAGCAGAGATAAATGAATCACCTAGGCCCTTCTTCTTGGATAAAAGCTACCCTTCAAAAAACATGCATTATTCTCAGAATGCTGCACTGTTCCTTTTCCATACTCAGCTCCTGCAGTAGCCTGATCCTGCCCATTCTTGGCTTTTGCTGAAATATACTCCCCATCCTCCCCCTCTATACATCACCAGCAGATGACATATTTACATATATCACAAACTACAAAAAACCAAACCGTGACACAGACAAACATTTCCGCTTCTAAGATTTGATGCTTTCACTTAGCTCAATTGAGCAGTAATTTGTAGTCTTACGGTTTAATCTTTTATTTGTTTCTATTAACGTGAACTCCTTTCAACTCCAAACCAAAGTGTTTATATTTACTTCTCTAATATCTCTTTTCTGATGAAGAAGCATTAAGTCATTCTACAGTGTCTTGGGACAGGCCTTTGAGTGTATATACTACATTAGGTATAATTGGTAGCTACAGAATGATACATTTGTAAACAGCAAGTCCAGGAACTTCACAAGAAGGAGATTTATTTTGTCTTTCCCAATTAATGAAGCTGCTTGAAAAGTCCTAAAATATATAATTACAATTATATGGTTTGTATGCATTGCTTTAGGATGGAAGCGCTGCACTTAGGCAGCAAGAATTACCCACTGTAAGAATCACAAGAGTCTGCTCTCAGAGCAATCTCTTGTGATTTGAAACTGGAATCAAATCAATCACAAATACAGAAAGGACAAATTTTGTCTCTTGGTTTGGGGGTTTGGGTTTTGGGGATTTTTTTGCGTATCTGTGTAACCTCACAGTTTTGCACTGAGCTGCCCAGCTCTTGGCAAACGTTTGCTCTCAAAAATTTCCCCTGAAGGAAAGGCCTTCAAATGTGGTTGGCAGCTTACTATGCTTTACAAGAAAGCCTGCATAGGTGTGTCCAAAACCCACTTTTTAAAAAAATAAAATAATTCAATGCCAAGTGCATAATCACTTCTATGCCCTGTCCTCACTACAAAGAACTTGTGTTTTCCTATCAAGGTGCCACTCCTGTTATAAAACACTAATGCAGACCCAATGTGGCCAGTTCCAGTGACCACTTCCAGGTGACCCCAGCTACACTAAGCATCTCTGGTGGCTTCTACCCCAAGCCTGATATCTCAGTATGAAGACACACCTGGTCTGAAAGACACAGCTGAAGGGAGGGCAGAGGTTGATCTGGTGCTGCTGCTAAGTGAATTCCGTGTTACCCTTTCACGACAGGATGCTCACTACTGATCCACATATATCTCAGACATTTTTATTAATCTCAGAGAACAATGCATTATTTGGTTAAAATAAACGTGCAAAACCTATAGCATTTTGACATTAAAACAATTTTCTGTATGGACACAAATATTTTCCTAAATATTTCATTCTAATGGAAACATCACAGTCATCTATGGAGACTTTGAAACAAAACTTCTGCATGAAACTTGCTCTTCACTGCTACTCCCTTGCCAATAAATTTTACAGGGACCTCAGCAAGCACCAGCTGCTCCCTTCAACCATGTTACAAATATACTCTCCAGTGGTGAATAAGCACCATCGTCATCCTGCATTCCAGAAACAGACCCCATGGAATGACCGTGGTGAACAGAGCAACAGCAGGAAAACTGCTTGCAGTGCCTCACCAGGCTGAGTTTTGCTGCTGCCTCGTGCTCTGATAGGCCAGCTGCTGCTAGGGGAGCAGCACAAGACCTCCCTCAGAGCTTAAAAATACAAGAAATAACTTCTAAATGCCCGTGTAGACATTGGTGAGATGCTAAAGCAAACTGCTGGTTAGTTTGCTACATGATCTTCGTGTCTTGATTAAATAAGAGTTGTTTTGATTTGCCATTAAAATAAAAAAAGTAGATGTAGATCTATCAAAAGAGCTTTCCTGCCTCTAGCAACTGTGATCCCAGAAGCTGTGTCCAAGGAACCTGGTGGAGCAAGGACAGCTACACCACCTGTCCGTGTTGAGACAGGTGCTGCTGCTGCCTCCTCTGGGCTCGGGCTCTGCTCGCTGGCTCCAGCCATCATTTTACAGTGAATTCAGCCAAGCACAGACAGGTGAAGTGGAGCATGGCGGTTCACTGAGAAAGATAAGCAGATCAATTATTTAGTGATTCTCTCCTGGAAGGCTCCACTCAGCCTAAAATACCACATTGCATTGGCAGGAAGTCTGCCTCGATCTCTGTAAGGTTTGACTACATAAGCACTACGTGTCCACATCTTTAATAACCAACAAGTCAGAGAAGAGAAAATGTCAATAATGTGACACAATATGGAAATACTGATTTTAAATATATATATTATTAAATACAAAATAGTGTCACTGCCCAAAACACTAGACAACTATTGGAAAACTTAATTAATAAATATTTTTAATTATTAATAGTAACATCTTGTGCTACTACTAATGAGACTATTAACTATAATTGTTATTAATGTTAACATCTTGTTACTACAGAACTAAAAGACAATTTTTAATCTTGAGATACTTACAGTGTATGTCTAAATTCTTTAGGTTTTGCATTTTATTTTACTTAGCAATTAAAATTGATTTGCTTTTAAATTTGGTCCACTCTTATCAAGCCAGTTTTATTATCTGAATTCAGCAGCAGAAACAGCAGTAGTGTCTGAGATGAAAGTTTAAATTTAAAAACACTTTTGCTAAAGCTTCACCAAAAAAAAGGTCAAGGAAATACTCTTACTGTGCAGTTAGTGAAATTCTTCCCCAACAATCCACCAGCATTATTAGCAACATATATGGAAGGAAATACAGATTGTCAATGCTAGCTTACAAGAAGAAAACTAAGAAAACAGCATCACACACAACAGTGTGGAATCAGACTATCTCCCTCTCACGCCTGTAATTCCTCATCTTGTATGGACTTAATATTCCCTCCTTCAAACTTGCTATTTTCTGAAAGTTGAAAACTAGAGAGAGGGCGAATAATAGCTGTTTTTGCTACATGCTTTAAGAAGGCATAAGGATTGAATCCAGTTAGGTAGTTTGCTTTAATATGTTTTTCATAACAATACAAGTGTTTCTCACTGCTCTATTGTGCTTTAACCACTTGCTCGAGCTGCTAGGGCTTTCTTTTGTGCTGCAAGACACACTTTTACTTGCAATATGCATCCCATATTAATAGATTCTACTTAATGAAGTTTAAAAACCCCTTTGAAAGGATACACGTCACATTTACTACAGTGATCTTCTGTGCACTATGATTATTATTTCAAATTGTTTTTGTTTGTCTGGGTTTTGTTCAGGTTGAGATGAGGGGGTCTTGTCCCAAAGCAGTCTCAGCGCAGAGATGTGGCCGTGGGGGACAGGGATGGGCAGCCAGGGCTGTGCTGGAGTTTTTAATGGGGCTCTTAATGCAGACAAGGTTGGAGCTCTGTAAATAAGTGCTGGTAGACAGCATTTTAGAAAAACAAAATTATCTTCATAAAAGTAAGGAAGCCATGAATGCAGAAAATTTTATAGACAAGGTGAGAGATGGGGATGACATAAAGCTCAGGGGGTGAAGAGGAATTAGGCACAATCCCACCACTAGGCACAATGGCTTAAAACCACTACAAGAACTTTCCTTTCTGCAGTGAACAAAGTTTTTTCCTTCTAATCCTTCAGGCTCCTAGTCAGATGTGGTGACAGCTGCTCATGCTATGATGCAGGGTCAAAAGAATTTTAAATATGACTTTTTTTTTAACTCTGAAAAAAGCCCCTGCTCTTGAAGGAGATTTCCTTTCTGGACACCTGAAACATTTGGTTGCTGCAGTTTGCACAGCTGTGAAGGTCTCAATTTTAGACATGTTTTAGATAACTAATCACTCTGAGTGGGCAGAAAGAGAGGAAGCTAAGACTTTTGAAGAAAACAAATGATGATAAACTTCAGCTTCTACTTTTCATATCTTCTTACAGTACTTTGGCTTAAATACCACTAAAGCTGATAGGCATAAATGCTACCCTCATGTCAGAACATGAGAAATATAAGAAGTAATTAGGTTCATTCTCTAGCAAACATCACACACAATGAGAAAACTCCTATTAACAAGACACTTCTGTTTGTCACATATTGCCTCAAACTGGCAGTCACATGGAAGAGAAATACAGCCTATTAGGGAAGAAAGACATTCTTGACAGATCTTTCTCCAGAATCCAATCTCAGAGCTTTCAAGCAAACACTCAATCTTTCAGACTTAAAAAAAAAGGAAAGGAAAGAAGTAGGGGACTGAATACAACCACACCTTGCCAGAATCAGAAATGAAAAAGCTACCAGCCTGCCCCCAGAAGGTCTACAAGAAATACTCCTAATTCCTCAGCCATCAGTCTTTACAGCCAGCATGTGATGCACGTTGTGCAGAGTGCCAGAGGTCCCTGGAGAGCGTATATGGGTGAAACCTGTCAACCGCTACATACTAGAACAAACTCATGAGAATTATAAATAAAAAAGCAGAGTTATCACTTACTATTGCAAAACAGTAATTCCTTCTCACATCTAAGTCCCAGCTCTGAAGGGAGACTTACAAAAGTTTTAGGTTTAAGTATGACTATAATACGATTTATTATTAAATAGTACAGAATAAATAGAGACATCCAGTTTATGTTCATTGCAATTCTCTCAGCATCTCATCTCCTGCTGCCTTGTTCCTGTTCTGCAAATTCCTTCTCTTCATTTCAATCTGTCAACTCTCCTGGTACTGAAACTTTCTGGTAACATCACTTCTCCCACAAATGGACTAATTCATTAACATAATTACAGATTGCTTTTTCTTTGGTTACTTCAAAATGACTTGCAGAACTTCACTAGCATTACAGCATAGTCCCACTCTGAGGGAACAGCCAGTGCAGGGATGGGGTGAGGAATGAGTAGCTCTGGAAGGGTGAAGGACTCCTAGATCTGTTTTGCTGCTCCGACAGATACATCAGCAACCTGGGAATAATGATTTCCAGTGTTATCTGCATCAGACTTGCTGAAATGCACACAAACTGGAAAGCTTGACCACATTTTATATTAGCTGATCTAATCACAGATATTTCTTGTCCTTACAAACCTTTCTTCTTTTACTAGCCTGACTATCAGAGTTACAACACAAGCAGTATAAAATAGTGAAAAATAAGAAGTACATTGCACAGGCACCAGAAAATAAATAGTGGGCTCCATCAGCAGTGTGTCAGGGAGATGGGAACAGAAAGTCCCAGCTGGGCAGCTGCCTGCTGGCACTCTATTCCTACCTCATTCAGGGAAAGAAGCTGATGGATATTTTCAACTATTTGACCCCCCACACACTCAATTACGTAGTGGAAGTCATATAAAAGACCCTCGCTGCTAGGTAGTGTGTACTAGAGTACACTGGGTTATACAAAAGACAGCCATGGAATTTAGCCACCCTATTAACCCTGCTCAGAAGCACTGACAGCCTCAGAGACGAGCACTATGAATGGAAGCTTCCATACTTCAACTTCTGCCCATATTTCTGCTGCTGTGCCCCTCGTGAAGGCCAGATCAAATCTGAATTTACCTGAATGCTGCCCATCTTCTCTTTTCTACCTGTACTGGTTCTTTTCAAAATTCTTGACAAAATTATTTTCAAAATTTTTGACAACCACCCATGCTTTGATCTGTGATACACACTGAAAAAATGTATTTTATATAACAAGTAATGGAACAACGCATGAGTGAGGGGTTTCTTTGACAACCACCACCTCTCCTGGAATGAGAAGCTAAAGGTACCCTCTGGAGCATCGCCAACAAAGGCCACATCGTGAGTAGGGTGACAGCTGGAATTCCTGTGGCAGTTCTATTTTGAAAACTTGTCTGATGGGAACGCCTCCACTGCTGCCAGCACAGGCTGCTGCTGCCTAGGTTAGGCAAAAAAAAAAAACTGCAATAAAATGCAATATAATATTTCAGAAAAGCCAAACTTCAAAAAACATTTTTGATGATTTTCTGTTTTCAAACACTGAAGACAAATGTCATTTTATTTGACTTCCTTCACTTATATTTTTTGTTTTGAAATATTTCTGCTTGGGTACAAGCATCAGAGTCGGGTCCCTACTATGTAATGGGCCCAAAAAATACATGACACATGCAATACACAATCTTTGTTGCACAAAATTGACTCTTAGAGATAAAAGAGATTTCAGGACAGTGAAAAAGAGATTTCAGGACAGTGACTGAGTATTTAAACTAAATAAGCATTGCTCTCCTTACCCACCTAAACCATAAAGAGTAGCTTTTTTCATTTGTCCTACATTATTGTTATTAATTATTTTCATACAAAGATGAATGTTTTGGGGAAAGTTTTCATCTTGCTGATGAACTGGGGAAAGGATCTTTGTCTATATAGGCAAATACGAAACAAATGTGTGCATACATGTACACATACACCTCCATATCTAAAAAAAAAAAAGGTAAGTGGGCAGAAAATGAAAGTATCATTGCTAAAATGAAGGTTATGGGTTAGGACAGGAGAAGATAACAGAGAGGAGCAGAACTCTGAAGGCATTCGAGGTGAAGACAAGAAGCTTAAACTTTGTATGCTGAAATGAGAAAGAAACATTATGAAGGAATGTGCCCAAAGCGACAGGCAAGGAGACAAGCTTAGAAACTACACACCATGAGGACTGTGGAAGGGCTCCATCAGTCAGTGAAGGCTGAAGGTAAAGTTCAACAGCAGAGTTCTAGCTGGGCTCATAATCCTCAGACTGAAAACATTCTTCCAGTTTGCCCCACTCTCATTCCTTGCTGCTGCCGCTTGCTTTCCCTTGGCTCTGGTGCTTGTTGGACCCCATGATCAGAAATTCAACTCACTAAACAGGCAGAAAACGAATACAGCAAAAAGCAGTAGAGAGCTTTCTGTCAGGCTGAACCCAGGGTCTGGCAGATGGCAGAATGGGTCAAGGAAGGGGAAGGAATCAGGGTGGGAGCAGGCAGGAGAAAAACTTCCCCATTTTGGTGCTGAAGCGATGTAAGACTAGCTTAGCAGTCAGACATAACTCCACCCTGAGGGAAGGAAGGTTACAGTATTTAAGACAGGGTGCTCAGATAAAGATTTTGGTAGTGTGGGCACAAAGAAAAGAAGGAAATTTGTACATATACACCAAATTGATTGATACATGATTACTGTATACCTTCAAGAGGGGCAAAAAGACAAAGATCACACCTAGTTTTAGACTCCCGAAACAAAGTTGACAGCAGAGATGCCAACAGCAACAGCATAGTTTTGACTCTCAAATTTCAGTAATAGTAAGAGATTATGAAAAGAAGCCAGAGGGAAAACTTGGGGTAACTGATAAAAAGATGATTAGTGAAAGTAGTAATTAGCATAGGAAAAAGAAAGATGATCATGAGACAGTCAGGAACTGTTTTTTCTGACTGCTTTTACATTGCCTGTCATTTCAGTACCTTAGCTGGAAATCAGAGGAGGACTGGGTCATGAAACCACAACAGACAAGATTCCTACAATTCATCCATGGGTTGCAGCACCACACAGAAGTGGGTGGGTTTTAAAAATATGAACCTTTTATATATCTGTTGAAGGTATTCCTATAACTGTAGATAATCTGGAGCAAAGGAGGTGTGCACTGGATATTTGTTTACTACTCGTTCTGAAGTGTGAGTGCACCAGGGTTCACCCAAATCATTACCTGTGTTAGCATTCATCCATCAGAGCAGGTTGTGAGGAACTCAAGCCCATAGCCAGCTGCCACCTGCAACAACTTGCTGGCATTTTGTGTCTTACTGCCAGGCAGCACCAACTACCCAACACTGTGTGACCCTTGGATTTAAACAGAAGACTTCAGCTACCAAGTGTAGCTTCAAGACTCTCCCCCAGAGAAGTCCAGTTCCAAAAACGAGTTTCCCTTGACTTATACGCTGCACACAGCAACTGGTGCACCACAGCTCTTAGTTACCCACATACAGCATGTGGCAGAACTAGAAAAAATTACAGTTTAGAGACAGAATGACACAAATTATGTGAAAATAAATGATCTGGCTGACAACGTGCTTACCTTCAAACTAATCGCAAATCTTTACATTTGAATATTTTGAATAATTCTTTGCAGCATATCAAGATCATCAGATGAGCTGAACAGCAGCTTCAGGGTCTCTGCTGAGGAATTCCAGACTATCTCGTGGAGCATGACTGCAGGGGCAGCAGGTGAATTACAGCACCCTCTGCTTTCCAATTGTATTTGATATAAGATCTTTTCATGACTTCTGAGACTTCAGTGTTGCACAAGCGAACCACACCAGGAGGGAGAATTCAAAAGCTAAATATTTTTGAGTAATCACTGAACCAGTACTGCCTAACTGCAGACAGGTTTTATGGTTTATTTGTTTGTTTGTATGACTATATCCAAAAGGTCTCATCTCCCACAAGAGGGTTGCCCTACTACACCTTATCTGCTGTAAGTTTTTCTTGTTTGCTCACTTTAGTGCTTTCAGGGGTTGTTTTTGTGTTCTTTTGTTTTTCAAACACAGAGAACATCTTAGTTTGCCTTTGAGTATAGCTGACTTACCTTTGTACAAAGTCAGACAACATTCATCACCTTTCTCAAAGAATGGAATATAAGACTCTGCTAATCCAAATTGCCTCTGATGGGTCAGTCCCAGATGCTCCTGGTGCCAAACGTGTGCTGGTGAGGAGTGTGTGCTTCCCTGTCAGTGAGCAGGATGCACTCCAGATAGAAATACATCTGACAGCAAGATATGGATCAGAAAGCCCGATGTCCCTCCACCAGATTGCATCACTTCAGCCTAGAGTAAAACCCGATAGCTCAGTGATAATCCTACTGAGATTTTAGAGGCCTGCTTAAGCAGGTTTGGGAGGATTTTTAGGAATTTCCAACTTACTTTTTTGGGGTTTTTAAAAATTATTTGGACTAAGCATGAACCTCAGCCTGTGGCTGTGCAGCAAAACAACAAAATAAGGCAAAAAGTAGCAGGTGGGTGATGAGGAGGAATTAAAGCAATGGTTCAATGGACCGAGCAATCTCATTTCTTAGCCTTAATCTGTTTTTGTTATGTCAACTTGTCTGACATAATTGTATGAAGAATAACAAAATCTGTGAGAAAGTAAGAGCTCTGCAGGATACACACAGGTCTCACAAGGTGACTGATCATGGCATTTGTTAAATCTCTGGGTAGCAAATCCATGCTCTTTCCATGAGCCTCATAGTGGGGAAAAGAGTATGAAGTAGAGTCTATACTATACAAGGCGTCCACAACAGTCTCACTGATTAATACTTCAAAATCAGGAAAAACATCAGTCCAAAAACTATGAAGATGAATAGAAACTTTTTACCATATCGATTCAAACTGCTGTTGCTAGAGAATCAATTTGGAAAAAAAGGGGTAATTTTCTCACTCATCTTCAAAAATTTGGAATAATTCTAATCCTTTCAGTAATCCATTCAGCTGACTTTAAAACTATGCATCATGTCTATTTTTGACAGCCAAAAAGACAAGCCAGATCTTCTCAAAAGCTATTTTCAGGAATTTATAGTTAATTGGCCCAGTACTCAAAAACTAAATAATGAGGAAGAGCAAATAACACAAATGGGAGCTTTACATATAGAGTTCTGAAGTTCAATCTGTGTAAGTGTCTTACCCTTCATTCATCACCTGGAGGTTTGCATTCCTCAGGGAGGACACTGGAGAAGGAGCAGTACTGGGAGCAAGCTCCTGCAACACACACCAGCGCAGCACTGCAGGGACTAACCTCAATTTTCATCCTCGCTTTCTGCTGTTACACCAAAGGCATTTTACTCTGAGGATTCATCAGCTCACCCTACACATTCCCTGCTAGTTTTGGCGTCTACTTCTGATCAGGCAGAAATTGTTCTCCACCAGGAAAAGGAGAAATAAACATTTGCTTTCCAGGACAACAGGTTGGTCTTTACTTCTCCTTGCCTGACTTCCAGACTGAGTAATGTAACACTGCCTGTGGGAGTGAGGGCTGAGGAGTGCCAGCAGGTTGTGACAACAGCTCAGTGCACACGCTCCGCTGAAACCTTCCTTACACAGGGGGTAATTTCTCCAGGTACCAGTCACCACTGATATGTTATTACCTGCTGCCACCAAGGACAAAAGCTCATTGCACTCTTTGAGGATAGCTTCTAACTCATGACAAGCATAGGTTTGGTTTGGCTTCTTGTGGTTTCTTTCTTTCTGACTTGGGTGTACTTACACTGCCTATGCATTTACACAGCTCTCCTTACTGCTAAAATCAGTATCTTTCCATTGCAACAGCATGAGCACCATCACTCCCATAAAAGAGGTATTTAAAATCCCTAAAGGCTTCACTGAGAAAAGCCCTCTGCGTATCCATGCCCATGGGAGGGATAGTGCTTTTCTCAAGGTGCCATTTTCAAATGCCTGTACAACCTTCATTCCTGAAAGGTGGCAGAGTGAATAAAATGTAACTGTACTGTCACAAAAAAGAAAGACAAATGAAAGTAGAACTGAGATTGCACAACCACATGGTGATCTTGTCACAGGATTCCTGAGGCACCAAGTGCTTATTATCTCACTAAACAGACATTCACTGCACAGTCCCAAGCCTTCCTTAGAGTGCATTAGGTGTCTTTGCATCAAGCGCAGTATTAGCCATTTATTTATAAAAACTTTGTGAATACTGGCTTTTCTTCTCAATAATCCCAAGCTGAGCAGATAACATTACCCATTTCTCAGTGAGTCTGTGAAGCAGAGGATGACTCTGCTAAAGACCAAAACTGCTTAGAATATGCTGATTTTTAGATTCCCAAGCAGAAATTCAAACATTTCACTTGCCAGTGAATTTTGCACTTCGTAGAAGATTTGCCCATCCAAAACAGACATCCCGCAGACTGCAGGGCTTTGTGTGAGTACCCAACATCTCTGTTACAAGGGTTCAAATCTGGACATTCAGAAACAGTTTCGTTTTGAGACAATTGCCTGGGATTTTACAATTGTAGTTGCATAACAACAATTACACACCATATTAGAAATATTAGAAACAGACCTTCCAACTCAGCTCTTCCCATTGTGAAAACAGATCAATGATACAGATTTGACAGATTTTTCCTTCATCCTGGGCAGTGTGCTGTAGCCATGCTATCAGCCCTCACTTTTCATGAATCTATGTCCATCTCTACACTCTACCACCCTGTTTTCCTCATGGAGAAAGCAACAGGAGTCCCAGTAGGCAGGACAGAAAGCTGAAGGCTGTTGATGCACACATTGCTTTGTAACAATAATGTAAACAGCTCTTTGTAGCTTATTTTGGAAAACAAGATGAAAGTCTGACCTCAGCAAGTTAAATTTACTTTTGCATCTTCTAAAGTACAAAAACAGATCTCCCAGAAGTGCTTTGGCATGAATAAGGTTTTTTTTTTAATGAGTTTTGTTCCCCTGAGATGAATATCTCATTTTAAAAATAAATATAAGTAAAGCCAGCAAAACAAATCACTATTATAACATGACAGGAAAAGAAAACATGGTTCTATGCTATGAAGAACATGCAAAGTTGCTCTGGAAAAAAACTGCCAACTTAAGAAAGATTAAATAATTTTCTGGAGGGGAGAGAACCCTTAAGAGTGGTTGCACAAGTCAGCACTAAGGTGCCTCTAACCCAGTATCTTCACTCCTTAAGAACTAGCCCAGATCAGAGTGTAAGAACATGTACTTCTGCCAATATTCTCCCTGTCTCCAGCCCTTTTCAGGGGTTTCTTGGCTAGATGTGGCTTCTTTGGTATTAGTAGCCCTTCACAGGGTTCCATGAACTTGTCTGGTCTCCTCCTGAGCCACAAGAACTTTCAGGAGTCACAACATCTTTTAGGCAAAGTGTCTAAACACTCAATTACCCATCCTATGAAAATCCACTTCACTATTTATTGCTTTTAGCCTGGCTCCTGCCAGCTTCATTTGGTGGCCCATCATTTTTTTTTGAAAGATGAAGTGAACTTAATCCCTGCTCATCATTTCCACACCATTCCCAGCCGTGACCTTTATGAAGTTCTCCTCTGCTCCCGCCTCTTCCCTAATTCCTGTCTACAGATCTGTCCTTCCCACTCCAGAGCCATGGGCAGGTACAACATGGTGTCTCTCCAGCACAGCAAGGCTTGGTCAGGCAGGTTCTTCACCTGGCATGGCAAGTGTCTCTTTTTCATTATCAACCAGCCCTTTAAAGGATAAGAGTTTATGAGCAGTGTCTTGTCCTAATTGCATTATTCCATTAGCTCAAAGAACAGAGCTTTATCTCACAGTAATCGAGGAAGCAGCAGCAGCCTGAGCTTCGTGAAGGATTACTGCCTTGAGTCCTGGGAGGAGCAGGCCACGTCTGTCGGCTCATGTCCTCTTCTACACGTCCAACCCCCACAGCCAAAGCCAATCACAATAAGCCCCCTCTTTTTACAGAATCCTGATAATTGATTTCCCACAGCTGCTGCTGGGTCTTGTTCCAACCCTGAACATTCCCAAATGTTCAGAGAAATTGCAAGGCCTTTTCCCAGCTGTGGGCCCAGCCTTGTTTTTGCCCTCATAGCATCCCTTATGGCCAAGCTCCTGGCACAGCACTCATCTACATAACTGTAGGTGTCTCCTCTCACAGTGGTAGACACCCACTCAGTAGCATCTCTGGAGAATTTCTTCTCTGAAAGGAGACAGAATAGCTCAGAGGAAACCACAAAGTACCTACTTTTTCCTATTGGCTATAGAAGAAGAGAAGATGAGTAACTCAAGTGCAAACCTTTACATTCTAGACTTCTAAAGTTGGACATCTCTTGACATCAAAAAAGGATTATGCATGCTGCTAAAATAATGGAAACTTTTTCTACATAAAAGGATATATTAATTCAACAAACACAAATTTTAAAAATTCCTACACATTGAGTTTCAAAGTTTGTTATTAAATGTGGAACTGTTTATGATTATAAACTGTCTACTCAATAAAACAAAACCTAAATAATGAAAGGAGAGGCTTTTGCTTTCAGTAGAGACTTGGAAAATAATTGAGTTCTCTAAAACAACTGCAACTATACTGCAGCCCATTTAGAAAGACACAAACAAGGGTAATTTTATTTAAGACAACGAATCTAATTTCTTTTTGATCTTGCATTTAATATCTGCAAAGGACAAAATTAAGCATCACAGAGCTCTGTGGATGCTCTCATGCAGCATCTCAGTGAAAAATCTAGGTCTAGTTCAACGAACTCTGCCAAATGCCTCTCTTGAGTTGCATTCTTACTGTTTGTTACATTCTAGTTCTAAGTATCCAAAAGGTTGGAAAGCTGTTGCATAGTTAGAAATCATGGTAAGGAAGGTTTTCCTCATGTTCAGCTTGAAATTTCTGTATGTTCACCCAGCCATCCCTTATTGTAGTTTTTTATGTCCTCATATTGTTTATATGTTGTTTATGTGCCCCCTCCTTGTTTGTATTTATCCTTCAAATATTTTTAAATCAAAGCATATCCCTCAAAACCCCAAGATGCTCAAAGAGACTCTCTACAGTCCTACAGCTCTTCTAACAAGCTTCTCAGGGCTCAGGTGCCAACTTCTCACATTCTTGTAGGTGCCAGTTACGGCAGCAGAGCCATGAGGAGCTCTTCCTGGCCAGGCTGCACCAAAGGAGAAATCCTACCCCAGCTAAGCCAGGGAGAGAGCTTTGGCTCACATTAGTGGTGTTACCAGTGGTTCCACAACCACGATGGGCTCACGTACCACCATGGAGTCTTCACCCACAGTAAGACCTAACATACTCATTGCCTGGGGTTTTTGCATGCTGGCAGCAGATCCAAGAGGCCAAGACTAATTAATTGCCACCTTCTCCATCTGCTAGGAAGCCACCATGGCTTCCTTCTGCTCATGGAAACATCCAGAGGAGTAAAGACACTCAGGGACTCCCACCATGCTCCAGGCCACCAGCAGGTATGTGGCAGATCAAGGTTATTCATTATTGCAGTACCTGATAGATATTTCTTATCAAATCTTTATGATTTGCCTAATAAGTTTCGGATTAAAGCCTGGAGGCCAAATTCTCTCCTCTACCTATCCATTTCCTTTTGGGAAAGAGAATGCATATGAACCTGGCTTGGCAAATCTAATGGTATTCACTCTGCCATTCAGCTTCATTCTCTCTGTTTTCCCTTTAGCTCCTTTCACCTAGGATTTAATATTCTCATGCAATTTTATGCATGTTTATTTCATTATATTTCATCTACTGTGTATAATCACTGGCCTCAGCCCCATAAACTAGATGCAATTTACACAAAATTAAAGTAATTCCTCACCTGTAATGTTCCATCCAGCACAGTGGAGAGGAGAGTAACGTTAATGGGAACAGCCTGAAATGTAAACTATGCAGTCCCATCCCACCATGTGTTCTCAGACAGCTTCATACAACTTCAGCAATCCAGTGTCCCACTGTGGAACCTACTGTTACTAATGTTACCATTTTTGCTGAAAAGCAGGTGCCTTTGAACAGCTGCTAAAGAAGCCAGAAAATAGGGTTGTACTCCTAAAGGCTTTTAAATCTGTTTCTAACAGTTTGTAATAATGCTAGCCAGACTCTGGCGAAAATGCACCTACTGTTGTCTCTTGGTAGTGCTAAAAGTGTGTGTGCAAAGAAGGCCAAAGCAAGCAAACAAATGCTCAAGAGGGAATGCTAATCCTGCGGAATCCACAGCACAGACACGGGTGCAATTGTAGATGACGAAATATATTTGGGGGGAAAGGCCGAGAAATTCATCTCATGAGGGTTAGGAAGGAATGAGCATGAGGTTTCCTAATAACCTGATGGGAGAAAAGAGATAATGTGTTACTAGAGAGGGGTAGTGACAAGAGCTGCCAGGTAGTTGGGATCAGCCATGGAAGGAGAAAGGGGCCAATGTACTCATGGTCAGCTCCTCCACAGAGACCTACCAGGAGTCCTGGGATATTTGCTTTGTTACAGCTTCCATCTGGTATCAAACAAAGCATCCAACTAGAACAGGCTGTTCTCCTGCCAGTTCCCCGTGGCACCCCCAATCTAAGACTTTGCTGGTTTCATGTGCGTGTGTGTTTTTGTTTTAATAATCATATAAGAGGATTTCAGATATTTTTCCCCTGGTGCTTTCACTCCATTTAGCATTGTGAAAATCTCCTCTGCTTTGTAGTTTAGCTCTGCCTAGGGTTTACGTTTTGCACGCTCTGATTGAATGAGGGCACTAATCCAACAATGGGGTTGCCCATGAAAATTTGTTCAACCTTTGCTTCAAGTTATAAAAGAAAAACATAAATCCCTGCTTCTCACAGAGATGGAGATTGACTTTATTAGGTCAAGGTTTACTCAAAATTAAAATATTGAGCCATATTTTCAAGCTAAACCCACAAGTGACAAAAACCATGATCCTGAAATCTCTCACACAGAGGCACCTTAATTTTTTTGATTTCCAGACGTTCCGGATAGGTGATGTCTCACCTCTGTGCATGCCCAGAACTGCCTGAGTCTCAGCAGGGCTGAACAGCTCAGCACTGCAGCCTGAGTAGGCTCCAGAACCTCATGTCCCCTAAGGGGCTCCGTCTGAAGGGTGTTTGCAGAACACTCAACAAGATTAGGCGCCCCATGAAGTGCACTGATGGCAGATACTTCCTTTTAGAATAGAGCCAAAGGAAGCCAGCAACCTTCTCACCTATTCCTTCTACTTAATAGCCTGGGGATTAGAGTGCACACCCAGGAAGGAGAAGACCCAGGCTCAGTTCTCTACACCGAGCCCGAGGTAATCCAAAGCAGCCTCTTAGGGGTGCCTTGCTAAAGGTTCACCTGGGAGCGAGGCCTCTCCAATCCTGCTACTGAAGCTGCCGAACACAAGGGAATTCAGGACCCCACCAGGCCAGACTGAAAGCACACTCCCATTTCCTGGCTACCTGGGGCAAAATTCTGCTCCCAGATGAGTCCCCACATTTCTTCAGATCCACAGCACCACCCACCATGGTAATGAATCTATGAAGACAAGTATTCTGTAACATAAAAGGTTAAAATATCTAAATCTTCTTACTATCGGGTTGCCCTATATATTCCAATCAGATTACTATATCCAGGCATCTAAAAATCCTTTCTTAATATTTGTTTCTGCCACAAAAAATAGGAAAAAAACAAAACCCCGTAAAGACTTTGGGGAAAAAAAAAAAAAAGCAAACAACTTTCAGACAGGAATCTCAAAGCAGTAAGGAGGCATTAAGTGGTACAGCACCAGCCTCCAAATAACAGGATTTATAATACCCATTTTCTACTGTCACACCTCCCCCCATCCCCAGTTAGCTGCAGCCTGTTTCAAATGGTAAGACAAGTATAGATTTCTGGCTCCATTCCCAATCTGTTTCTCTGCTTCAGGGCTTCTCCCATTCTCTCCTGCTCACTTGGAACTCACATAACAACATTGCTAACCCATTTCAAAATGCTGGGAAAGAAAGTGTGGTATCTGCACCTGTAACTCTCATTGCTTTCACTATTTCCAGCTTCCTCCTCAAGCCAAGTTTAGATCCCCCATTTAACTCACACACAACATCCTCAGCTTTGGAGCCCTTTATTTTCAATAAGGCTTCAAAAATTCACAGTCAGATACTCCACACAAAACTCAAAGAAAGAAGGTTTGAGATTGAGGAAGCAGCTAACAGGAACACAAGGATTGAGGATATTAAGAGAGGAGTATATTATTGAGTTTCTCATCGGTTACTACTTGTGCTTAAAAACTGCCCAGCTGATGAACTGTAGGTTTTTTTTTCCTGCCCTATACAAAATTGATGCACCACACATCAAAACACACAACATATTCCTGCACTGTTATCTCTGCACCTGCCTATTTCTCCATTTCATACAACCTCAAACCCCTAAACCGTATCTTTCCTCACCTTCACAGGGCACTTCTACTCTAACAATGATTTGTCTGTGAACAGCTTTACACCCATCTTGTTTCTTAGTCTTTCTCTCTCTCTCTCTCTCTCTCTCGTTAAGAGGATGATCAACCCCTTTCAAAAACTGCAGTGCTCCCCCAGCCTCCTCTGGAGGATTCCAATGGAAAAGCTAAGGACATTTTTCTGCAAGATGTGTTGTCCTTGCATAGAAAAGGCATTTGATTGAGATGCAAAGCACCTTCCCCTTTTTCCCCTCCCACACAAATTTGCTAAAAGATTGCAGCTGTCTCAGCAGAAATGAATCACAGCAGGGTCCTAATATTCCTTAGGAACATTGAAATCATATAGAATATTCTGACCTGGAAGGGCCCCACAAGGATCATCGAAGTCCAGTTCCTGGCCCTGCACAGACAGTCCCAAGGATACCAACCCCACTCCCTAAAATCTTAAGAGCATGGCAGCAGCTGGACTCTGTCTTCCCAGCCTCCAAGCACGTGTGCACAAGTTTCATTCTGTTCACGTCCTGAGCTATCCAAACTCTCCTTGCTGGGCCCTGGACAGGTCACCTTGCTGCAGCAACTGCTAAATTCTGACTCCATAATGGAGAGCGTTTCCTCTTCTGGAACTACCTGTTAGGAAGAGCTGGCTGCTGCTGTGGGAAGCTGCCGCTGGGACCCGCAGGACCGAGCGAGGCTCCCTCTGCCCAGCTCAGCTGCCGCAGCTACCTCTGCTGGCAGGAGGCTGCAGCGGGGGGGCCTCTGCTCCAGGAACAGGCTCAGGAACCTTGAACGCCTCAATCTGACCAGGGAGAAGCGATACAATTCCATTTCTGCATACCTGTCTTCCCTAATATTCGACCTCTTCAGCAGAATGTATGGCCACACTGGTCCCCCCACCCTAGTCACTAGGGTTGGAAAGTCTCTAAACCAGCAGAGATTCTGCTGTAACATTTTGAGGAAAGCACCCATGTTTCCCACAGCCACAATTAATTCTGCTGCTTGGAGTTAGCAGGGGAATCACATTGCAATAGTGGCTCCAGGGAAGATGAGAACTGCTACAAGCAGGTTTGATAGCTTTCTGTCACCTTCCACAAATTTTCCCAATCAGCCAATGCTCCTGTTGAGTAAAGAACAATCTCATGGTGCAAAACCAGAACAGTGGAATGATATTTCCCTTCCATGGTGCAACTTAACCTAAAAATATTAATTTTAGAGCAGTTGTCACCGAATGTAACTGCTCTAAAATTTCTGAAAGCCTTTGTAGCCTCCAGCAGGGTCTGAATACGGAGATGTCCTGTCACAGCTGCTTCCTCCATCACTGCAGGTGATAGCTTGAAAAGGAGTTTGCATTTATGTTGTTGTCTTGGGGTGACTCTATGTTGTGTATCCCCTGTCGCTGCTCTATGCCCAGAAATCAATCCTGTGCCTTTCTGTGCCTTTAAACTGAGCCCAAGAGGGGGGAGAAGAACACCAAGCAAACTTTTCAAAACAGTTGTTCAAGGACACAGATACACACTCCTCTGCATCCTGCTGCGGTGAGAAGAGCAGAGGAAGCACCCTTCTTGCTTTTCAGCCGCTTTCAGCTCCTTTCTCTGGAGGGAGATGGAGAGTTGAACTTTGTTTTCCTGGGACTTCGGTTTTTCCCTTTTTCTCTTCTAGACTGTTTCAACATCAGAACACACCGGGAGAATTTTCCACTGAGGCCCTGGAGGTGGGCCCACACCGACCCAGCTCCAAGGAGGAGGAGAGAGACCAAACTTACAGAAGGACTCAGAAATCTTCCCAGGTTTCTCCCCACAGCGAGAGGTTTTATTATTTAGCATTATTATCCTTTTCCTGAGTGTTTGTTAAATAAATAGTTTTTTTCCCTTTCACTTTCCTCCTAGGAAAAATTTTTTTCCCGAACCTGGTGGGGGAGGGGTGGTTGTAACCTGCCTTCTATCAGAGGATATTTTTCTCTAAATTTGTCCAAACCAGCACAGTTGTCCATACTTTAACTAGCATGTAGCTAAGTGGAAGTTTTCACAAGCATATTGTACACATATATCCCCCAAAGGATTTCTAAGGACAACAAAAAGTTAATTCAAAATACTACTCTCTAGCACATGAAGCACTAATTGCTGGTTTTCAGTGCTCTTTAGGAGTGGTATCAAAACTTTAATTTGTATGGACAAGGTTTAATGGGATTTTTAGTTTCATAATTAAAAAAACAGACACAACCATAGCAAACTCCTGAAGAAAACCTGGTTTAAGTATCCAAGAGCTCACGTAAGTATGACAGTAATAAAATCACATTCTGAAGCAGGCTAGGCCAAACCACTTGCTACAGAAGCAGACACAGAAGTAGAAACTTGTGACATACCTTTATAAGCACAGATTTTAAATGAAAGTGTTAAGGTGCTATGTACAATTTCCATGTACAAAATGTACTACCTAGGCACCAGAGCCTAGAAGGATATGGCATGAAAGGAGCTGGGCACAGTGAGGAGGTAGACACAGCAAGAACAGCCCCTGCAGAGAGAAACAACTTTCCTGTGTCTGGAGCTCAGCCAGCCAACCACTGCTGCAGAAGTGCAACTGCACAATGACCATTTCAGACAGTGTGGAAGGGAATTCTGAAGGATGCAAAGCTCAGAGTGCACATCAGCAGGACGTGTGGATTAAATATTCCATGAAAAAAAAAAATACCCTTCCAAAAAAAACTTCTTGAAGATCTACTTTTCAAAAGCCTGTATTTTATTTTACAGAAGGATTTATAAACCAACAACTGAAAGAAAAGGCAAATCTGAGCATAAAGCAGCTGCTTTACCTGTCATATTTTCATCTTTGTCATTGGAAATGACCCACATAACCTACAGTTTCCTGAGCCACCTCAGCTAATACGCAATTAAGAAGTTTATCCCATGCTTCCCGGCGTTTTCATGCACAGAGTTTCTGATCTTTGTCCCTGTATTAAAATTAAGTCCATGCAGATCACAGCCTCCTTTGCCACCTGTGAATCCCCACGGCCGTGTCCCAGTCAGCCCCGCGCCTTGCCCCGCTGCCGAAAGGATGACGGCGCTACCGCTCCCTATGGACTCTGTTGGCAAAGCAAGGCTTGTCCCGACACGCGGCCCTTACGCGCACGGGAGCTGTACCAGGAAGGGAAGGAGCAGATATTCCAGCTCTGCCTGTCAAGTCTGCATTTCAAAGGCTGTGCCTGGGTGTGGGAAAGAATTGAAAGGGTCTGCCAGTCCACATGCAAAACTCCACACTCTGCTGCCCCAAGTGCCAGGCTGTCGCTCAGGACCAGAGCACGTCCCCACCTGCCCCTTCCCACTGAGTTAATAGTGCTCAGTGGTGCAAGCTCCACTTCTCTCCCATCTTATCTGTCAAACTACACGTGTCCTTTAATACACATATTTTAAAAAATTGAATGCCCAGCACTCTAAAAGAGAGAGCATCCAGAACAGGCAAGGCTACTGCCTTGAGGAAAGAGGGTTGAGGAGCGGCCAGTGCAGTTTCTCAATTACTTCACTTAAAAATCATAGAATAATAGAATGGTTTTGGTTGGAAAAGACCCTTAAAGATCACCTACTTCCAATCTCACTGCCATGGGCAGGGACACCTTCCACTAGACCAGGTTGCTCAGAGCCCCATCCAGTCTGGCCTTGAACTCTTCCAGGATGGATGACAGGTATTAATTTGTGAGGTCTTCTCCATGGATAGAGGTTTTTTAATGCTAGAGCCTATTTTCATGCAGATGGATGGTTTCCATAGCCGAAAATCAGACTACTATTGTTCCCAAGAGGAATGTTACATCTTCCCAAATCTCTTTCACCAGCTGCAACGGGCACATCTCTGATTCACAGCCATGACTCAGATTTTAAGCAGAGAATGTTCTGTGGGTGTACATCTATTCTCTTCAATTTGTGGCCACAGTAAGGCTTAGATACACCATTACCAGTACACTAAAACATGCACCAGCAGACACCCACTTGGGGGAAGGGAGAATTTCACTTGGAATCACTGAGACAAGGCTACAGATGACTCCTTTTCATGGCTTCAGATGGCAGTCAGGCAGAACATACGGGCAAAACCATGAACGTACTTTTGAAAGCCCAATCTCCAAGTCTTTGAGCCGCCAGATGGTGAGATGACCCCTAAACTTAAATGTTCAAATATTCATTACTGTTATCTAGATTACTAGCTACCATTTAAGTCTATTATGAAAATCAGCCAGCACAGAGGATGCAGATTGCATACAGAATTCTGGCCACTGCCGCTTTCCTTCTGCACTGAGAAGCAGATGGCTCTTCAGTTACCAACCCACTGACGGGAACCCTCAGCCCCAGCTCCCACAGGAATATATTAACAACTAAATTACAGTTCCTTTGTCTAAATTACTGTTTTCAAGTCCCTTGAATATTGCAATGAAAAATACACAAAAAGCCTTGGGAAGCAGGTAAGAGCTCACCCTTTTTGATTTACCTTCAATCCAGTTTAAGTTTATGCAAATCCGAGAGAGGTGACAGGCCCTGCTTGCCTTATTGATTAAGAATGGGGCACTCTTCTGGTCAAGGAAAGAATGAAGACAGACTCAAAAAGGCCAAGTCTCACATTTCTTGAATGCCCACTGGCATCACTGCTTGTGCCTCTCTTTAAAAGAGAAAAAACCCTGAAGAGAGCATGTGATGTGCTGGATTCTGTGCACTACATCAACTTCTGAAGCGTAAGGATCAGCAGATTGTTCACACCCTTCCACTGACAGCTTCCTCTGGATTAGCTCCAGGCAGCACCTCACTCCATGTATCTCACCACTCTGAAGGAGGCAAATGCCTGGCATTTTTTAAAACAAATCTCATAAAATATCCTTAACTGGCTTCAAATATATAGATGAGTACACAGTATCGTGAGTTTCAGACATTTTTTTTTTTATTCTCTCAGACACAGGTTTTGATGATCACAAATTCTATTAAGCTGGTGACTGGAAAGAAGACAGGAAAATGGACCCATGCGTAGAGTTTTTAAGAAAACAGACCAAGTACATCTTATGAAACTCAACTGAAACTGTTCAATATAATGTGAAATACTACCAGAAAAGTACTGCACTTTTTATCATATACACCTAGTAGGTTATAAATTATATAACCAACATTAAAAGATGGGCAACAGCAACCTGCCAAGTTTCAAGACTGCCCTCAAATCATTCCTCTTTACTAACTGTTGACAGCTACACTGCTACTGTTCTTAGCTGCTGGAAAAAGCCAGTTTGACACACATCAGAACCACCGGCTTCCACGAAAAGGTGATAATTACAGTGTTTGCCGTTCAGTGATTATGTTAAGAACAAGGCCTCTTTCAGATGGTGACACACGTAACAATCTCCTTATGCATCCATTGCTCCTGTAAACACTAATATATCGAATCTTTGGTTGGATAAGAGTCAGACTGAAAGAACGGATGCCTTTGTCAACTTTGCCAGTGGCTATACAGACATTGGCAAGTGTTTTGTCCTACATTACTTTCTGTAGTCCTAAAATACGTGATTTTCTGTTCATGGTATACAAGTACATCAAATATTTGGAGAGCAAATTTTACAGAACACTAGTGTGCGATTTTATTTATCTCAGTGGAGGAGTGGAAGGAAGGACACACAAAGCTGGTATAGCACTCCTCTGTAAAATACCAGAGATTTCCAGCTAATCCAGAAGCTCTAGAAAAGGGTTCACATACACCAAGTTCATCAGTGGTTCAAGAGTAGTTTGTAACAGACTAGTAATGCATGCACCCAGCACTTTCCCCAGCTGAGGAGGAGGAACTTATGATAGTGTTAATGCCAGCTGCTTGTTACTCCAGCCAAAACAACCAAACAAGTGAGTATTTCAGTTTTGCTTAAATTGCCACTCAGCTTTCATTCACAGGGGTCCTAAAGAGTGTAGACATGAATGGTGGAAGTAATTCCCTAAATTACTAGAACTGTTTTAGAAGTGACTAACAATACCTTTTGGCTTGCCCTGTACTACTTCTGAGGTTTAGTCCTTCACTTCCCAGATGCATACGCAAGGCGGGGCTTACTGGGGAGACTACGGGAGCTTTCACGTCTAGTGCTGTGCTCCTGGGACAGTTGGTGGGAGCAGCACCAACACATGACTGCCAGATGCCAAACAGCCAGCCTTTCATCTGCCTCGACTTATTTTCTTCCCACATGTGTTTATCACAGTCTTGCACTGTTTTAAAATTACTATACTCAAACACTTTTTTGATCCTTCTTCTTCTTTTCCCTGACAAAATTAAAAAATGCTGTTTTCTTACCAGCTCAGAAGTGCCGTATAACTTACCATAAACAAGTAAAGACAAATTCAGATTTGTAATAAGAGAAAATAATCAGTGCAAGAACAATTGCTTCTGGATAATATGTTTTCATATATTGTGGTATCTTAGATTAATTAACTCTAAGTACTTATCATGTTTGTAAAAAGCAAGGACAGTCCTAAAATATTTGTCCTAGGGTACAAAAAAATTTATACTCAATAATCAATACTATGTTGCAGTACTTGTTTTTAAAGTCAACTTTTTAAGGCTAAGAAATGTCTTTCTAAGCTTAACTCAAAGATATCAGTTTATAAAATTTATTTCTCCATTGACCAATTTCTGTAGTCTACTTTTTTGGAAAGGTGAAGTACTCATTGAAAGTAATGATACTCTCTGCTTTGCAAACAGTTTATATTATGGTGATTAAATATCTTTCATAGCTCTGGCTGCCTTGTGTATTTAGTGTGTATGAACACACTAAAATGCAGGTACACACTCTCCTTTCCTAGAACTAGACAATCTATCTCAAGACAAATTAAAACATCATAGAAATACCTTTTCAGTTAGTGTAGGAATGATCAAAGGTACTCAATGCCAGAGGTAAAATGCACTTTGATATTAGGCAGGTATGAAATATATGAAACCATTATGTTTCCAGGCTCAGCTGTATGGCTTCTTATATACCAGCAGGTCATACATGTCAACAGGCTTATGACAAATAAACAAAAAGAGCGGTACAGTTATACCAATATTTCTAGTAAAATATTAAAACTATGGCATTTTTGGCTATCTTCTCTTTTTACAATTTGCCCCTCCTGTTAACACCCATTAGCACTTCATATTTTGAACCTACACTTGCCAGAGGTATTGGCTGACAGGCTGAAGTTCTACACTGTAAACTGCACCCCTGTGTGCCAGCAATGATTTCAGTGACATAACCCAGCTACAGGGGTTTGAATTTTGCACTACCTTCTTCCGGATGGAGAAGGTGTGATTTATAAAGAAGAATTCAAAGTGTTTCCCAGCTATAATCGCATTTCCTAAGAGGCACCAAAAAGACTGAGTTTCTGTGTAATTATGAAAGATATCGTCTGGGGATGCCAACTGCACTGACATAGATGAATATTTTTAACTCACTAAACATGTCTCAACTCAGCAGCATGCTTATCTAAAACCCAAAATACAACTTTTGATGGGTTAGGTATGCAAAAATTCAGAGATAAGGTAATGCTAAAACTTTGCACGTTTGGGCTAGAGCAGTGAAGTTCTTGTGTTGTCTGTGAAATGATTCTGAAAATAAATTGGTCAAGCCTTCTTCAAACTCAGCCTCAAAATTTTGCTACTGCAATCTATATTTAAATAAAGCTTTTATTAACCCTTTTATGAACAAGCTTAAAATCTGTTGACTCAAATACAAGTTACAAGATAAAATACATTTGCTTCCAGAAACTTTGGTGTCAGTGTTAGTGTGTTTTTTGGAGAAAGGATCTGATAATTCAGCATTCAGGCAATATTTTTTCCTTTTTTTTTTTTTTGTATTATGCAATAGAATATTGCCCCTATTTTTTGTCCTAAGATGTAATGAATTACTTTTTTTTATAAAGCACTGAAATGCTCCACACTGAAATAGATTAAAAGTTGTTCCAGTCAAAATCTATGCTGATGTGTCTCCTGTTTACTACACCTGGTGACAGTGTAAGTACCTGTGCTGTCTCCCACCACACAGAGACAACTCTGAACTAACACTTGAGACAATGATTTACTGCACCATATTACAATCAGTTAAAAAACCTCATTTCTTTAAGACATAAATCCACGTAAAAAATCTAGATCTTAGTGCAGTGGGATAAAACACCATAAATATGGAAGGAATGCTTACTGCCCTTTATTGTTTATTGCCCTTTATTCATCCTTAGCAAAATCCACATCAGAAAAACATAGCACCACTTCTTGATGCATGTCCTATTTAACCATAGAAAGTTTCCTATATCCTCTAGATAGCATACGAATGCAATACCGCTTAAGAAATAAGAGACAGCAACAATCTGAGAGTTGGAGAGAAACCTTTCTTTCTAGTGAAGAACTAGAAAAAGAAAAGAGGAGTAAAAAGCTCCCTCCAAAGGTTTTTTTTCTGTAAAATTAGTTCTTGATGTGTGGATTTTTAGTACGTGATACTACACAATCTAAAAAAATATTGCAAATAGTATATATCTACATATGTATTTTTATATGCACACAAATAAATCTGGCAAATATAGAACATCTAAACTTAATATTTATCCTGTCAATCATAATTGCAGGCATAGCCATGAGGAAGCTCTTTTCTGCAGCAGGCTTTCAGTGTGTTCAAACTCTCAATGCTCTTAAATTCCATTCACTTCCAGTGGTAGTTAGTACCTTTTAAAATTACAGTTTGCTTGTTTGAGAGTGAACAGTCACCATGCCAACCCTGATGAACAACACAGGACATGAAATAGCCTGTGGATTTCTTGTCTCACCCCAACAGCTGGAAATCTAATTGGGGCAGAGGAAAACAAAACATGATAAAAACAACCATAGGAGTCAGGAGGGAAAACAAGAAACAAGCAGTATGAGTTTATGTGGAAACAAACATAGATACCCATCCATGTAGTGTTTCTACCCAATACACTGGAGAAAAAACATTTTTCAGTTACCAGTCTGCCGTATGCTTTCCCATTAAGAAGGTGGTTTCACAAGCCATTGAACTCTATCTTTGATGTTCATGATAACTACTCCTAACTGTTTGTGAACTACACCACTTAAATCCCCTCAAACATCAGTTTATTTTCTCTTGTAACGTATTCCTGCAGTGTGGGATTAACAGACACAGGGGAGGCCTTCAGGCACTGAGAAGGTAAATTAGCCTAATCTCAAGAAAACAAGATGTGCACTTAACCATGAATACTTTTTATAATCACATCAAACATGACATACCTGGTATTCAGTTTTATATAAATTAGTTGTTATGTCAGACCTACTTCTGAGGTTATCCAAAACCCAAACATGTAACATTATTTCTACTCTTCAGGCCTGAATAATATTTACAGACATTAATGCTATATCCAGCTCTACAATCATTCAAGACACATTATATAACTTTATTTTTTTATTTGACAAGCAGCAGTATCATGTTCATCATTTTTTTTACATTTTAATGTAGATACAATTATTAGGTTATCTGTCATATTACAATATTTAGGGTTTTTGTGTGATTTTTTTGTTTTACTTTGTCTTAAGATACATTAAAAAACATCAACTGCAAATGTGAAAGGGGAGGGGGAAAAAAAAAAGCATGGTACCCAACCAATTCTCCACATTTCAGCAATACTTCACTCATTCTTTTAGTAAAGTTTTAAGAAATGTCATAATGACATGAGCTTGAAATATCTATAGGCATTTTCATTGACGCTCATGACATGGCACCGGTGATGTTGTAAACAGCAGAAAAACAGGGGCTGCCAAGTGACCAATTATGGAGGCACAGGCCTGCCTCGTCCCACAGGAACACACCAAACAGTGACAGCAATGATCTCCTTACAATCATACCTGCAGGATAGCAACATCATGCTACATAACTGTATTCATCTGCAGAGGCCTGGCTTCGCTCTATGTACTGTTTGTCTATCAGGACTTCAATACACTTCTTAATCATGCTGATACTTGGGTTAAACCTAGCTCTTGATTGGCTAATTACCTGCAAAAGAAAGACACAGTTTTTGTGTTATTTTTATTTTTCACAGTTAAAAATGTCATCTAAATATTTGCTAAAGGCTTTAGGGCAAATTCAATATATTTTTCTTTTAAAGACAAGATTAAATAACCCTGGAATAGTTAATTTTTAACAACCAAGAAAGCATCTTCACGCATTAGTGTCAAGACACTGAAACTGACTGCTCAGCTCACTGGTTACTTTGGCTGCATGTTCCCCAGATCTCTTCACTCCTCTTGCTTGCTTCATTTGTCACAGTACAAATGAAGACAAATATCCATGTTAAAAATTTATCTAATATCAACACATTTCTTCACTACCACCACAGTGGAGTTTCCCTACCACTAACCTCCTTTCCTATACGGTTGGAGACAATCAGGATGAACCTCTCTTCAGTCACTGAAGACAGACCTACAATTCAGTGAATTCCATTTGGCTATGCTGGAACTTTTTAATATGTGCAGTAAAAAGTTATTTATTGTAAAAACAAATCTATATTTGCATTGTGGAAGAAATTGCCACTGCAGGCAAAACTTCAGATGCCTCTTAGTAGTTCTCAGTTTTACCCATGCTCTTGTAGAGAAGGGGAGGAAATTGTGTGTAATAACAGAAAGTACAAATTTATAAGTTGGGAAATTTTTTCAAACAAAAGAGCTCACTGTGACACTCAAGTGTCACAATATATTTTGCCTGTAGATTTTAACTTCTTCTGTAAAGAAAAATATTTTTATTTCAGCTGAGTTTCCTGTTTTCCTTACAACTTTTCATGGCTGGCTTTGTCCCAGCTCTAGAGTTTGCTGGGGCCCTCTGTGAGCCAACAGAACTCACCAGGTGGAACTCACCCAGCAAAGCAAACAAAAAGCTCAAAAGAGTGAGTTTTGTTGGGCTAACAGCCAAGGGTCTGGTATGTTCCACAGCAGTACAAGTGAGGAGAAACTGGGTGCTAACAAGCTAATAGATCTGCTCAGATTTCACCTAACTTAGCCCTCCACTGAAGCTGATTGTCATCACCACACTTCAGGTATTTACTTAAGACAGAGAGAACAGAAGAGAGAATTTTGTATTGGTATGGGTTTTCTTGTTGGTGGTTTTTTTTTTTAAATCAAAGACAGTACCTGTAAGAAGGACAGACAGAAATACCTGATGGTCAGAATAAACATTTTCTGGGAACAACTGCTCTGATGTCTCCCCTCCACTACTCTTCCAGACTTAGCCATTTTATGGGAAAAGCTACCTCATCCTGCAGGCTACTGCAACATAAAGCTAGAACTGAAATTATCAGGGCGTAGCTAACACAATTAACAATTCCACAAAGACCACATGCTGACATATACAGGTCTACCAAGGGCCTGGAATATTTTCTTGGACACCTTACCCTAAATGAAATGTGTGGTGCTGTAGTTCTAGTGTTAGAATCAGAGCTAACTACATTAGGGTTAGGAGTCTCCCAAAAATCTCTCTTAACAGTATAATCCTGCCCTTATAGCTAAGAAGAAAATATTAATGAGGTGAGAAAATATTAACTATTCATAGTAAACAGACTCCTTTCAGAAAGATTCATTCTTACTCAAGAAGTCAAACAACAAATTTTAATTGTTACATGATATATAAGAATATAACTAGAATGATAAAAGTAACAATGGCACCAGAATAAGTAACAATATCACAACTTTACTCTCTGCGTCGTTTTTAACTGAGTAACCATCAAAATATCCACCTTTCTTGCAAAGCTGAAGAAAAAGGTCCTATGTTACTATTCTGCAATAGCCCTGCAAGAACAAAATGCAGCAAGGGCATATAAGGTAAGTGGCCTTTCCATTACACAAAGGAAGAAGCAACCAGAAAGGATTTGTTTCCAAAACATAAAAATTTTTAATCTATTTCACCCTTACAAACTGGTGTCAAGCAAAGTACGCTTTAAGAAATTTTTCTCATACTTTGACAGTAGGCAGAAAAAAGTATTTTCAAAGATGAAAGGGCTTGCCTATCACTTTCTAGTTTTAATTACAAATTCTTACATGATTTCATCATAATTGCATGGATGATTTAAATAATGGGAAACCAAATAAACAAAGATTTTGAGAAGAATCACGACTTATGCTGCCTCATCTTTTAGATATTCAAAATCAGATTTCTTAAATTCAGTTTGTTTTCAGACTATTTGTGTATAAACACTTCTTCAATATCCAAAACCTTTAAGAGGCCTCACACTGCATCTTCTGGGCTTACAAACTCCCTGTTGCTGCTTTTTTTTTTTTTTTTTTTAAGAAATAAAAATTAAGTGGTGGGTGTGGTAAACTGTTTCCCCCACCACCTCAAATTACTCAATGTCTCTTCACCTCTAAGCTGAAAATGGTTGAATAAAACGGGAACCTTAATTCCCCCCTCCCACCAGTCTGCTCTGAGGCCATCCAGCAAGGGTCAGAGACACAAGAATGAATTAAACTGAAGAAAGAACACCTTGGAAGGCTGAGAAAAATAAAAGTAGGAACTGGTGGGAAGGAGCAAATGTTAGGCTGGAATGAGAAATACAATTAGGCAAGCAAGCAGCAGATGGGAAAGTGGGAGAAAAACTAAAAGAAACAGCACTTCCTTCTCAGCCAGCCTGTGACAGTTCACAGATCATTAATCTGGAATCTAAAAAATCTAGAGAACTGTACCACTTTGTGGAAAAGGGAGATTAAAAAGTGCATGTCTCCATACTCAGACAACTTTTAAAATTTAGGCCATGAGTTATAATAAAATAATGATTAGAGCACAAAATTGGCTAAGTGCTTCTGTGGAAATTCCATACCAGAATATCCCTATTCAGGTTTTCAATAGCTCTGGCAATGATTTTTATAGGATACAACATCTCTCGGCATAGAACCAGCAACTTAATGCTTTAGTGCTAAGACACATTTACAAGATTCAGGGATCCCAGCTAGAGCTCCAGTACTGCAGTTCAAAGCAGACCCCAGGGAAATTCTTGCTAATTTCACTGAGGTACTGGTTTCCACATGGTTGAGTTTTGTAGTCTGATGTTTTACCCTACTATCCTGAAGATTTTCATGAAATCAAGCTCAAGAGAGGGACTTTCTCTTACCTCCTGAATAAGAGCATTATGTCGCAGCACCTTACGTGCTTTCATGATACGGACTATAGCAGCTTGAAGATACATTTTCCTGTCTTCATCTACAGCACTTCTGGTCTGCTCCATCTCCTGTGATACAGGAAGAACAGTAATGCTTAAAATACAGTAAGACCAATAAACACTGCATAAAAGTATCTTGAATCCATACTTTTTACTTTACTGAAAGTGGTGAACTAATACAACAACGCAGGTGAAGTTCAATTCCATGCAAAGTATGACCATAAATCAAGGATATAAGGTTTCATGAAAGTCAGTAGGAAGGTAGGAGAGAGGCATCTAAACCAACATTTTTGCTAGGGAGAAAAGCAAGCAGAATTGAATATACTGTATTGGGTTTGGCAGCACATACCTATCCTGTACAAAATCCTGTGTCTTAGGGGATACATTGAGAATACGGATTAACAACACAGGAGTTGATTTTAGTTGCCAAAGGACATAAGAACATAGGAAAACAGTTGATTGGTTCTGCTGTTCTTGCAATAAGTTGCTTTTATAAATACCAGCAACAAAATGGTCTCATGAGATAAACTAAACACCAATACCATTTGGCACATTTTGTTTATCTTTTTCTTCTACTTTCTTGTTCCCTATTTCATCTTCTCTTGCCTATATTTTAAGTACAAAAAAAGTGCGTTGCTTAAGCTTTAAACCTACAAAATTTCTTTTGTAAATCTTTCTTTTGTAGATCTTAGTGAATCTGATATCTGCTTACACCAAACTAACTAATGGCAGTAAATGCCATTTTAGAAAAATAAGCTTTCTAAGCTATTCAGGCTAGAAACACCAATGAATACTTGCCTGTGGTGTGTCTTTCTGCATTGATGTGGTAATTTTAAACTTTGTTCGTTTACTGCTGAAGTTCATATTTAATGAAAACGTAGACTCTGCCTCTATATCTTCCTGCAATAGAGAATTGTTTTTAAAAATCAGGAATGGAACCAGAAAATAGTAACAATTTACTTTGAAAAGTCACAGTTAGGGACTTACATATGTACAAAAAATTTCAGATTTGTAGTTGGAAATTTTAAAATGCCACTTGAACCAGGTCAATTTTTAAAGCTAGTTTAACTAACCGATAAATTAAGTCTAATTCAGAAAACACTATGAAGAACTCTGCCATATAAGAATTTTGTTAACAAGCAATTTCTCTTTTAATACTTTGATAGCTTATCTTCGTTGCAAACACTCTCCATTTAAAGTAATTTTCTCCCTGCAAAGAAAGTAGGATTTGCATTTATTTATGACAGGACCTCAACGGGGAGCTGCTGCTTTCACAATTTTTACAAAAGTTGTCTTCCAGAATTTAAGGAAAAACATCTAAGCATTTTGTGATATCACAGCAGAAACAGCTGACAAACTGCAACTTCTACAGTGCACATCTATCTGCACATTTCTAATTTTTTCCTGTCAGAATCTCAATTCTTTTCTACATACATTTTCTACATACAGCATTATTCTGCTGACAATAAAATCAATATAAACCAAAATAAATTGTGTATTGAGCATGAACTCAAAAAGCATGATTCTAATGAACCAATGAAGATTTTGCCAAAGCTTCTCATGCTCTTTCCCCCGCACCCATTCAAAAAATGAACAAACAAGCAAATGCAAACGACAGCTGTACTTTTCTGTTTGGCTCAGATACAGGTAAAGAGAAGTTTGTGTATTGAATTCCACTGCTTAAGCCACTCGTTTATTTAATAAGTAAGCTGATAGACTGTCTACAGATCTGCTATCACATTGCTGGATTGAGTACAAAGAAAACAGAAATAGTAAAGATGCTTGAACAGTCTGGAAGGTAAAGAACTGGAAAATGCAGTGCTAAACATTAAAAAGTAAAAGGGTTGGAAAGCTGTATTATTCCTTCTTCTACAACATAAGTTTTAAGACTCTAGGTGAACCTTATACAACAGACATAAATAAATGTAAATCCTTTAAGTAACAGGCAACTTTTTAAGATTATGAAAAGTCTCACTGTTTTCTGTAATAGCTCCCAGTGTTTTATGTGACCCATGGTTTAACAGACATCTTCCCAGCAACTGTTCCAACCTGAGCTCACTTCTAGATATTGGAAGCATGTCCTATGCTTCAGCCAAGCATCAGATCTTCCTTGTGATCTCACTTTCCATTTTCTAAAATTTTCCTGGTTAAAAACAAAAGCAGCTATCAGAGCAGCTTTGGATTTCTTCTTGTAAGCAAACTGAACAGCTTATCTCTGTTTCTTCTGTCTGATACTGTCTGAATAGTGGGCTTCCTGGGCTAGCTGGAAGCACATGCTAATGTCTGTATGGGATGCACAGGCACTTCTGTAGTGCTTCTTACTTAACAGAGTGAAGTCTGTGCCCTTTGCTGTATGGGAAAAAAGGTTTCACATAGGCCATACAGAAGGATGAGACAGAGTCAGAAAAAGAAATATCAACCATTGCCTTAATCACAAAGCTCAGATATTACTGGAATTCCATGAAAGTCATGGATTGGTAAGTCTGGCAAATTGCAGCAAAAATCCTCTTACAGAAGTCCTCCTTGCTCTCTTTCTTCCTCCTGTAATCTGTCAGCAAGGAAGAACATGGTTGCTGTTGCTTTCAGTCTCTTAATACCACAAACACTTTTTTAGGATCACAGTAAGACTCTGGTTCACTACTCAGGCTCCTTCCCATGATTGAGCACAATTTTGAAAGCAATGCAATAGAAACAGAAACAGTCCCTGCATTATTACCTTTGCAGCAGCCCAGGCTGCTATGGGCATAGAAAGCCTGTATGACAGGCACTCTACTTCCTCCTGTCTCTTCCCTTATAAATATTTACAACTTTTCACAAGGGTCAAAAATAAAGATTAGAAAAATAAAAGTAAACAATGGGTATTAAAAAAAGTCCTCAACAAATATCAGAATGACAAGACTGAAAACATGAAACTTTTTTATATCATTATGGCATACCTTGTCTGAGTCATGGTTGATCATTTTGACATCAAGCAAAGATTTGATGGTTTTTGTCAGTTCCTTCTCATTCATTTGTGTACTGTCCTGAAGCTCTTTGTAACTGACAGTCTCACTGTTGTTGAAGGCAAGCAACACTGCCATTTGGTATGTTGTGACCATGGCTACATAAGGTTTGCACAAATAATTCATTTTTACTTCACCTGTAATGATACAAGTAGTATTTTATAAACTGATGAAAGGTGCTGAAAAGTCATCTGAAGCCTAACTACTAGAGCTCCTCATACATTTCCAGACATTCAACCCAAATCTGTACTTAATACTTGAAATGGAACAATGACAACTGATGTTGTGAATTTACACATTTATAATGTGGCCTACAACAATGCTCTCGCCCTGATTAACTATAAATACTAGACAAATAGTGCAATGTAATTTATAATAGTAAAAAAAGAGAAATTCCAAGTAGCTTCAACACATTGCAATGCACAAACTTCAATTAATAGCTTACACAGAATTTCAGAATGCTGATTAACAGGAAAGTTGTTTAAAGGAAAGATTTTAAAATAAAGTAAAACACTTGTCCATCAAGAATTTTTCATATTCTTACATTCTTTAAATTCCCATGAAAAACAAAAAAGCACTGAAGAAAGCTGCCTGAAAGCAGATTTAGATTTTCTGTGTGAAGGTGAGCGTGAGTTAACAGCAACCTTCTATTATCAGAACTAGATTGTCATTACATTAGATTGTTGTATGCTAGTACGGTTTTCACCTCCATGTGATACATTGCAGCGCTCAGTTGTTAAAGCCTGATACTGAAAGCGCTTAAAATAAAACATGATTGACTGACATTTTCTAAAATAAACTAATTTAATGTGTATCTTCTAAGGTGTTTTTAACATATATTCCTTTAAAGTAAATATAAATATGTATTTATGTAGATACTCACATACCTGAATAAAATAGTGTAATATGCATTCCTAAAATTATTTAGTATTTATGTAAGGGACATCTATACTACAGAAACAATTCCGGGGCAATAGTTATTAACTCAGCAGTTCTGCAGTGCTTTTTTTGCAGTTAAGAACATACAACTCTAGTTTTACTTGGATTTAATAAATCACAGGTACGTAAGTTTACAAAACAAAGATTTTGGAAATTCTGAGTAGTAAATATTAAATTAATTTACAACATAACATACGTCTGTTCACTTTATACACAAGATAATGTTCCAACTCCCCAGTCTTTTGCCATTTGGAAAGACCTTTTAGCAAGTTAACTGTCAGATCATAAGTTTAGGAAAGCATTTATTTTTACCTGTACAAAGATAATGCAACCAAGTAAGCTTCCTTCCACTAAAATGCTGACTGTAAAATAATTCAAACTGCAAAACAAAATGAACATCAATTAGTCACTCATATAACTACTCACAATAGTTTATCACCACCCTACCACCCTAATGAAGAAATACTGGTTTTATGTCCATCACACTGCATGCAAACATTGCAGATCAATTCATGACAGCATTTTCCTTTAGAAGATAAGTGATGACTGAATCCTAATTTAAGGTCTACCTATGGTAATGAGAAAAACTTAAGCAGATTCCAAGAACCTTTCCCTAAAATGGGATCAAACTCCCTAAATCCCACAATGCCAACATTGTGTGCACACACCAATTTGGCTTATTCTGATTTGGTCTGGCAATTCTGACTAACATTGAAGGAAAATATAAAAACAGGACTTTTGACCTCTTTAAGAATTAGGTGTTTCTCCACCCACAAGCTTGCACAGTATGAAAACCAGTATTTGTACACTACTCAGATAAATACACATTTACAGGAAGCTCCAGGAGTCTCAGAAAAAGCTGCTGAACGGGTTGCCCAGTTACAGAGGTACTCACATATGTTGGAGTGGAATTGCAAAAAAATTTTTTTTTCTTTCTCAATCCTTGCCAGAATCTAAGAGAACTCTCTCCACGGGTCAAATGATCAAATTGGACAGTAAATAAAGGCATTGTCAGATAATTTTCAAAGACTCCCCCCTCAAGGTCATGTTCTTATGTCCAATAATACAAAATTTGTATTGCCTAAATTCTACTTCACCACTAAATACACCTTAGCAAGCTCAACACAAATATTTTGTATTTTAACAAACATTGTACAAGTAACATTTAGATTACAATAATATAATCAAAAGCAACAAAATACTCCACCTCTACAAAGCAGAAATAATCACATAAGAAGAAAATATTTGGCTAAGTAAAATCTTTACTGATTTGAGAAATCATAAAATTAGCTTTAAAGAAGTTTGCAAAAAGCTTGACTTAGAACAGCTTCTATGAAACAGGGAACAAGAAACCTGTATTTGCATCTTAATCTCCTATTAAGACTGTTCAGATTTAATATTAGAAACAGAATCTTCTTTTATCTAAATATTAGGAGTTGGTTTTGAAGCTAAGAACCAACCTAGTTCATTTGATTGTATTTATTAGCATCTCTCTCAGGAATCACAAAGTGTAGAAGAGAGCTGTGAAAAAGCTATGCAAACACATAGACAAATTCAGTAAAGTATTTGGGTGACCCTTCCACATTTCATATGGACTGGAAACACAACAGTCATGATTTACAATCAAAATAAAGCAGCTCGAGTTTTTCTCTGTTAGAACGATGATCTTTCATTTGGAGTTATTGTACATTTTCCACGTTTATAGGAAGCCTCCTACTAACCTACCATCTGTACACTTTTTTCCAGTTCCTGAGGAATTGCAAATGTAGAAGAAGGAGCCTGAGTTAGAGGCCATGCACCAGCCTAAAAGTATTGGGAAAAATAAAAGCATTAACATTTTTATACAACATATATATCAAAAAAAACCCACCACTCTTAAATGGATGTATAGTGTACATTATATCATAAAACAATCAATTGGCTCTGGAAGTTTTACTGATCATTTTTTACTGCACCTTCTGCACACCCCACTGAGGTATTAATTGAGATTGAAATTTTATATCACTATTGTTTAGGGACCTAGTGGGTTAGTTTTACAACTAAACACTAGGAAAGTAGGTAATTTCACAACAATCACAAGCCATCAGTTTCCACATAAAGAAGTATTCATAATTAGAAAAATTGTACACTTGTTATCAAAACATAAAAAATAAGTACAAGTAACTCAGCAGTAATAAACATACATTAGTACCTGTAGAACATATATCTGAAAACTAATTCCCAAATCAATGATTGTGTCCTGGTTTTTGATAAAGTTGTTGAATTTATTGTTGAGATCAGCACTAACACTCATGTCCGTATACATTCGATGGAGCTTGCTGGTAAATTCATAACCACAGGCTTGCTGTGAAGAAATATTGTAACAGGTTTCAAAGTCAAAACAGTATTCATTGTATAAATTATGTTGCCTCCCTAATACAATATGAAAATCTAGTCAGCAGAAGTGTCCTCATATTTACAGAAAACACTAGTTTCAATAAGAAACAAACACTGCAAAACAAAATCATCATGTTTATCTTAGTTTCACTTTATATACACTAACCTATATGAACAATACTGTTTTATAAAATTGAAAGACATGTTTATGAAAGTCCTCGGTACTTTTATGATTTTAATACGAATTATTTGAACACAGCTAATAAAACTATCCAAAACCTCATAAAAACCTCAAATGCCAAGGAGATACTCAGACTTTTATCTTTCATAGACTACTGAAAAACTAGTTTTTCCTTTCAGCTATTGCAAACATTTACCGATTGCTAAGCTGCCTCTGGCACCCTCTGCTGCTCCCTCTCAACACTACATACTCCTACATTTGTTCCTTCTGTGTTAGAAGAATATTACCTTACCTTTAGTTTATTTATCATCGCTTCTTCAGAATCCATAGACATAGACAAACCATGAATTAATCTTTTTGCCAACATTCTGGCATAGAACTGCATTAAAAAAAACAAACCAGAGATGAGGATTTTAAGAAGCACAACCACATTCTTCAAGCATGCTTTAAATGTAACATTTTAACCTTTATTGAATATAAAAAGTTACCTTTTGGAATACATCTTTGTCATCAATGTATTTGAAAACAGTAATGAAACTTGTAAGCTTGTCTTCAACTTCATTCTCTGTCATTCCTTTTGCTGATTTCTTTAACAAGTTGTCACAGTATTTGGCCAGCTCAAATTAAAAAAAGAAAAATCAAACCCAAACCTACTTGTCAAGCTTGAGAACAAAGGCATGCCAAGGTATTTCCAAACTTCTACAATAGTTCAAACACAAAATAAGTCACAGTCTACAGTCTCACATTCTGTACAAGGGCTGTATTCGTGGGCAAACTATACATTCTACATCTACAGAAAATACAGTCTATATAAAAAATTAGAACCATAGCAATTTTGTACACTCACAAAATGTGTGTGCAGCTTAAGCTGTTACTACTGAAATACACACCTGAGTGTGACCCAGTGTGATATGCATGGGAAGGACCCTATGCAAATTATTTGTTGGTTATATACAAGAATTATTACTTTCTGTGTGTATCACTTACCAACTCAGGTGCTTTGCAGATGGACTTGGGCTCCCGATAGTTGACTACTGATGTCAAAGCCTACATAGGAACATGGAACAAAGAGAAAAATTGTCAATGTCAAATTTTGTCAATTTTGACAAAAATGTCAAACCTTTTTTTTAATGAAATTTGAAAAAAATTGAGAAAATGCTCAGGGGAAAGACCATCTGAGATCCTATAAAACTGAACTACATGAAAGTGGATCAAAAAAGAAACAATTAATAAAAATATTTAAATTACTGCTCTGTGAGAATTTGGTTGTTAAACATTTTTAAGTTGAGAGTTAAGTAAAAGTGAAAGAGTAGAGGAAGAAAAATTAATTACAGAAAACAAAAGAACAAATTAAGTTCTGATTAGAAACTTCCCAAAAGTATGAAGATTTTGATATACAGAAATATTATGGTCCAAAAGAATGGATGGAAAGAAACTTAGGAATAAGTGCAGATAAAGTAGATTTGAGCAGCAGCACAACAACAGCGTGTATGTTGAGCTGAAAAACTTATATGGTGTGTTCCCAATAGTAAGAAACAAAAGTGCTCTTAGTTGTTGGATTTTTTCATACACTGAAGAGGAGAAAAATATATTGTTGAAAGTAGAAATTTGAAGCAGTAGAGTACAAACAATATGGTGGCTGAAGTAAACCAGAACATGATTAAAAAGGAAGGAGATAATGGCAGTTTTGAAATGAAAAAAAGATTATCAGAATTATCAAGTTTAGTCTAAACTACATGTCATATTTAAATTAATGTAAACTAACAGTGAACCAAAAATACTGCATGATCACAGTTCCTAGGAATTACAGTTCCTCTGTAAAAGGAAAATATTATTGTTATTATTACAAAGACAAACTGACAAAGAACTCTTCTATACAATACCTCAACATTACAAAATTTGGTAATAGGTCCCTAGAATTCCTGTGACAAAAGAATGCATGACTTGACAAGAAGTAGTAGGAAACTCTTTAAAGCTTGGAGCACTCTTTTGCAATAATACTGGAGGCAGCAATAGCAGTTTTGATATCCACCATGAAAAATTAACAGCAGATTAATATTTTAAGTATTTATTGTAAGAAAGATCACTGAAGTGAAGAACTGATGTATTTAAGAAAAAGTACATCGCCTACGTGCCAGCAAATGAAGTTCTCAGCCTTGTGTTACTCCACCTTCTGGTACATGTCATTAATTGCAATAGAGAGAGAAATGTATTTGGTATTGAAGAAAGTATTTGTTTTAAAATGCTAAATAATTATTTTATCAATGTCACAAATACAGATGGGTAACTACTGTTGGTACTATCACTGTTACCATCTCCATTATGTCTTTTCAGATTAACCTTGGCTGAAAATCATCAATCATCTGACCTTAACTACAAACTGCAACTACAGTAAACACCACAAAAGTGCAATGAACTATATGCATGCATACTGTGACAGAAAATTATAGAAAGGAAAGCTATTTATTAGTTATAATTAATAATGATTATTATTAAAATTTATGATAATTAGAACTGTTATCCTGAATACCTGCATGGCTACGCATTTCAAATAAAAGAGCAGCAAGCCTCTTTCCCTATATTTAAATTCTAGTGTAGCTCTCTCCTGGAAAAAGTTACCTATTGTGACAGTGATTGAAGTAATGTAAGTTTCCAGATATTCTTTGTAGTCAATTTGAAAAATCTAAGCAAAGATTCTATGGAAGCAACACTAAGAGCATTCAGAGATAAACATTATCTCAGCAAGCAAATTCAAGTTCAAATCCATGTAAGAATTACCAAACCTCCCAAACCCCACCAGTTGTCTATTTATTATCTTCACTTATAATTACACTAAATGGATCAGCACCATTTTTGTGTTTCAAAATATGATGAAAAGAAAGGTCTTTCTTTCAGAAGAAGTTTAAGCATTAAAGTGGTTTCTTTTGTATACATCTTTTCCCCTAGCATGGAATTGTCTGTTGTTCCATTGCATTTCTAAACCAGAAAAACTGGATATGAACTATCTTTGGACATGTGCTGATGCCTCGAAGAACTTTCGTGAGCCTGAAACAGGGTTGTGGATTTTGTTTTCCACTGCTTTGCTTACTTAAGTAAAAGTTACCTTGTCAAGGGCACTCATAAAGTGTTGATCACCATTCAAAACAGTGTTGATGAGTTGAACAAATTTACTATGTACTTCCAAAACTGACTCCACAAACTGAGTTGGCATCTAAAGAAGGTAGATAAAACAGAAAGCAAGTTAGTGAAAAAAGTAGTAGTATCTAACACAAACATATCTACATTAGTTGTAGATTTTTTCCTAATTGTTCTTTTTGATAAAAGTGAATACTACAGTGAGTTTTGAGAGGATGGATTCTGCATTGCTGTACTCTCACACTATGGTGCTAGAGCACATTTTGGAAATAAAAAGTCTAGGCTACACTTACAGTCCTGCTATCCAACCTAAATTTGAGTCTATACTGCTCTCATGCCATCTAATTTTTCCCAACATACCCTAAAAACCTTTAATAGCTTTTTCAAAAATCATAAATGCTAACAGAAATACAGCAATCAAGCAACTGATATAATAAACTGCTGCTTCTACACAGTGACTTCAGAGACAGATAATCTGGATGATCTCTTTGCATTCTCCTATATAGGACAGTTACCAACTGAATTTCGTGCACTACATTCCTGCATCACATTCTGTATAGAAATGACTGACATGAGCTGGAGGAGATCCTACACAGACAAGCTGAAAGGCACAAGTGCAATGGCGTGCAAGGCACTGCCTCTGCAGCATGACTCCCTCCCCAAGTGCATTCTCAGGTCCCACATTAAAAATGTTTTAAAGCACATAATTTATACAATGGAACAAGTATTTCACACTTTCAAATTATCTGCATAAGGTTGTGAATTGTCATCACCCTCATGGGTCTGTATTTATTTCCCTGTGTAGAAACTACTAGTTTGAAAGAATAAGTTCAATAAACCTAAAAATAATTTGAAAGCAAACTATACTGCTAAAGATTTCAGTCCCTTTTCAGTAAGCACAGAGGAGTCTCAGAATAGTAAGCATTTCTGTGCAGTCAGTAAGAGAGTGAATGTAAAACAGCTTGTGTTTAAGTATTATTAGAGACAGAAACACTGGATGGCTGAAGTCACCATCCTAAAGTGAGCACAGATCTAGACAGCAAGATGTACACATGCACAAATACAATGTCAAATAAAAGCTTGTTGTTTGTCTCTGAACAGCAATGCTGGAGAAACAAAACTGGAATTGTGTAATTTAAATAGACATGAACTGAAAAAAAGTTTAACACACTTCAGTAAAAGAAATAGGATATAATATTTTCAGAAATTACATGACAATATGAGACTACAAAGCTCTTATGAAAACCACCACATTGAAATCACGACAGGATGTCAAGTCTTTACAAAATGGAATCACTGGTTCCTAAGATACCAGAACAGCAAATGCCACTGACTTAAGAGAAATTCAGGAAAAAAATACATACATGGAACAAAAGGACCTTCCTGCCCTGACAGTATTAAGCAAACGACAATGAGAAATATCTAGCTGCAGTTGTTTCTGGTGAGATCACAACAATTACAACAATCAACTCTCAGGACAGATAAGTGTGGCACAGCTAATCATCCTGATGAGAAGTTATAATTTATCTATCATGTTCCAAACCAATTTTATATAGGCAAAATTAAAGAAAAAAAACAGGATAGGCTAACAGGAAAAGGGCAAACACTTAATCAAGAATGTTAATCAAACAGTCATTTCAGCTGTCTGAGGAAACTCACGTTTTCCTGAGAAAGATTGCTGGTTGCTCTAAGGCCCTCATCATGGATATGGTTTTGTAGTTCCTGAATCATATGAGGTAAACCACTTGACACAGCTCGAAGTAGAGTATACATATTTGCCATGTCTGTAACAGAGATACATTTTTATAGAGTACGCTTAGAAACACTAAAAATTAACACTTAATACAGTATCATAATTTCACATAGAACTTCTTAAAGACTGAAACGAGACCAAATGTTTTGAAAGAAAAAATTAACATACACTGGATCACTGACAAAAGAAAAAAAGGAAAGAGTAGGGCTATTATCAGTATTTACTATGTCCTCCACTGTGACTTCCTCACTCTTCCAGTACTGCTTCTTTAGGAGAGACTCCAAGAAGAGAGGTGGACTAAGTGTGGAGAAATAGTGTGCCAGTTTATTCTAAACCTTGGCCTCCCTGTATTTTCCGGAGCAGTAGCTGACTAAAATCAGTTTAGATATCTTCCTCACTTTTTGTTTGCCTCCAGTGGTAGCTTGAAATTTCTCTCAGGTTAGAAAAACTCCAAACAAGCAACTGCTATTTTTATTATATTTCGCCTCCCTGCACCCCAAAAAAAGAAACCAAACAAAACAGATCCAAGCTCTGATCAAACTTGGAAAATTCCCTGGAAACGGAACACACTAGTACTAGATACAATTTGAGTTTGACTGTGAAAAATAATTTGTTTCACATAAGAGATACCATCTTCCATGCAAGATTAAGCATTCTTTCAAGGGTAAGAGGCATCTAGTCATCAGGAAGCATGGTTTTTTTAGTCAGGCAAGGAATATAACTATAAGAGCATCTCCTTCTGTAAAAAGGATTTGGGATGAGAGGTCACACAAGATTCAGGACCATAAAAAGGTCCTGAATAGCATTTCAGGCTATGAAAAGAAGCCAAAATATTTTATAAGCCTGACCTGTTAAGTGATGATGAAGGAATCTGTAAAGACAGAGCCATTGGTTTACAAATGAAAACACAGGCATAAAATATGATCAATTCTACAGGACACAGGACTTCAGTGTGTTTTTAAGCTGACTAAGACAAGGAAAGAGAGCACTAGCTGAAAGAATGGCTGATAACAGTAAAAAGAAGGTTTTGACTATATACTTGGAAGAACAAAAATGAATTACATGATAAAAGAAAAATGTCATCCAGGCTTTAATGGGGATTTCTAGATAAGTAACATTAGTTGAAAATGCTCACATGCACAGAAGGTCATTGAAAAAAGACAGGAAATTGCAATGCAAAATGAATAAAACAAAACTCATTTCACTCTTTTTGTGACCGGTGAGACTTACCACTTCTTTTCTCTTGTCTGATAATATTGTGACATTCTGCATGTAGAAACTGCAAGTGATCAGCTACCATCCTCTGTTGGCATTCATGACTCACTTTGACATACGAGCTGGGATGCAAGTACTTCCGACATCGCATTTCTTCATCTTTTAATCTACCTAAAACCTGCAGACAAGAGTTTAAACTGCGAGCTGAAGAAATACTGACAACCAATATAGAACCAGAATATACAACAGTGTACGTACGGAGAATGAGACACAAGAATAAGAAATGAAGTTACAAAAGAACTTGTGCAGGATGCTGAAAAATTAAATTGTTCTTCTGAATCAGGCTATTCCTCAATGAATATAATCTAGTTTAAGTACTGACTAAGCTCAGTCATTCCTAGATGTCTGAGAGCATTCCATAGTTATCATCTGAAAATTTCTTGTTCCCTTTAACTTTGTGACCAGTCTTCCCCAATTTCTCTTACCATACTTCTTATTCCTTCTGAGAAAGTTTTACCACAACACCTAATAAAAAGAGAACTCTTCAAGAATCACTTTACTGTTTCAACTCTATCTGCTTGTGCATAAACATCTGCTCAATAGGTACAGGAGTACATCTGAGCTATTAATAAAAATTCTTTTTATAATTTAATGAAGGAAATAGGCTTTGTCATAAGGCAAGTCATATGAATACTGCCATAAAAGCACTTACATCCTGTGAATATGAGGGGAGTCTAGGGAGAGTAATGCAGCTGCAGACTGCTAATGATAGGCAAAATTGCTTTTGGTTTTGTTTAAGTCTTAGCCTGTCCCTGAATTACACCACAGGTGTTTAACCATTAGCTTAAAAGCAATTTTACAGCCCTCTTCTCTACTCTTCTATCTTGCTAGTGTGGACAGTATAGGACCAAGAACTGACTCCTAGTGTTGTACCAATCTTTGTTTTCTCAAACAAGGTATAAGAAATACAAATAATTTAACCACAACATAACTTCATACACCACAAAGCAAAATGAAAGAAAATCCACCTCAGAGTATGTAATTTTTAATAATGCTTTGCAACAACAAAGGTTGTTAGAGTCTTCTCTAACCACATAACGCTAGAACTCTGTTACCCTACTCCAAACTGAAAAAAAATAAGGAAGTGAAGAAGTAATTCTGTTCAACCTGATGTGTGGGTTTTTTTGTATTTTTATACTTTTCATGGCATTGATTCATCATTTATTATGAAATATTTTGATACTGACTGCCCATCCATAGCAAGGTTTGTAGTTTATGTTCAGATTAACCATATCACTAAAAAGTATCATTTCAATTGCATGAAAGCGTAACACAAAGAACAACTACGAGAACTGTAGAGGACAACATGTATCATCAGTAAAATGATTTTAATTATTGCACGTGTACTGAAGAATCTCTTACCTTCTCCATGTACTGCGAGCAATTTGACTCTTGCAATAAGTTTGAAGCTTCTTGTTTATAATATTCCCCTGTTTCATTCAGAAAAGGACACTCAAAAATTTCCTGATAAAACTGTAAGAGAGAAATTTTTTTTAAAGGACAAATAACGCATATACTAGACTGACATTCAAAATTTAAAATAAATAACCAGAAATGTGTATCTACCTTTAGAGGGAATTTTTTCTTATACTGTTCAACATGAACAAAGGAGTTAATAACCCCATGGATTACTTTCTGGTTTGGGTCTTCTCCACAGCGATCACTGAAACAGGCAAAGCAAACATTTATGAGAATGCAGGTATCTGGTGCAACTCATCTACAGTCAAATGAAATAAAATTGGATGAAAACATTTTCCAGTAAACTTCTCTGCTTAAATTGGCAAAATTGAAGAAGATTAATCTTAAAATAAAAAATGCACTTCTCTCATATACATTTAAATTGTTGAGATAATAATTTAAAACTGTTCAAAAGCATTTAAAGGTCATGAAATTTCCAAGTGTTTGCTAAGGATATAAGTATTCCAAATTACATATTCTAAGCAAGCAGTTTAAAAGCTACTGTAAGTTCCATCTTGTATTTGTAGCCTTTATTATATAGACTACCTTCACATTCTTGCCCCTTCCAAAAAATCCATCATTTTTACCAGCATCACAACAAGAAGCATGCTATTTTCTTTCCTGAATATCTACTATTCAACATGTAGATTTCAAGTGGAACAAATAACACACCTGGCCCATTGTCACAATATTTAATCATACATCAGAAAAGGAAAACCTTACATCTTCCAGTCAAGTTCTTAGCTTCAAATGAAGGAGTAGAAGAAAATGTTATCTTTAATTTCATTCAGTTGAAAATAGAAGTAATTAAAACAAGTGTTTTGCACGCTAAAAACATTAGTGTTCAGTCCTTTGCAAAGACTGGAAATCACAGACTGACACTCAAAACAGCAGAGACTTCCTCTTAAGACATTAAAAGTTCTAAAAACTGACCACTTCTCAAATGCACTTTATAACAAAGTAAAAAAATATTCCCTAACTCCTAAGGTGTTAAATAGGACTGAAATATGATTTACAAAAGTATATTTATGATTAGCACCAAACACAAACATTACCATATACCCATCTAGGCTGGGGTGAAAGGGGAGAGAAGTAATTTTGCTAAAGTCAATTATTTTGGTTTGTTATCAGGAAAAACTCCAGAGGATGCCCATGAGCTGTGGAGGTTTACCAGGACAGCCACACCAGCAGTCATTGTGTTACGCAAGTCAGACCATCTTCATGTATTCACAACACTGTTAATTATGGATATTAGTTTCAAACACTACTGTTTTCTCAGATCTGAAAACTTAAACTCATGGTGGGTGTCAAGAATTAGCTCTCTTAACAGATTATGAGCAGTCATTGTATGGTTTATGCAGCTTTATTACCCATTACAAATGAACTGAACTGATGGGTTCCATCAGGGATGGTCTGATTTTTTTCACCCAGGGAACAGGATGATTTCCTCTGGTGGTGGGAGCTGACCCAATGGAACGAAACTGTGTTTGGGTACACGTAATCATACTCCTTGAATCCTTGCCAACATCCCTCTGCAGGGTCTGGTTTATGATGGCAGAGGCAGCAGCACAATCATAGAAGGGAAAAGTGAAACATCGGCCCTGGGCCTGCAACTCCACCCCAGAGGGGCCCAGGAGCATGGAGAGCTGCAAGACGCATGCGGCCTGTGTGCACAGCGCTATGCCATGGAGTGCAGGAGGCCACAGGACTAAAAGCATATGAGCACATTACAAAGCAGGGCTCTGGCAAGAGACGGCCCAGCCCAGCTCTCACATGCAGGGCTCTGGACCTGGAAAGGACCCTGGACGAGGTACACAAACACAAGCAGCATTACTGGAGGAACAGCTCAAGTCCCAGCTTCCCTCCGCTCAGTTCACAGGCCACTTCAGACCTTAGCCCATACATGTGGGAGGGGAGGGGGCAGCAATGGCCAGACCCAGGGGACTCAAAGGACAATGTACATTAGGAAAAAGCTGTGTAAGTACAGGAGACATGTGCCACAGAAGAGCTGGAAGGAAGGAAACAAGCTTTTGAAGCAGAGGTCAAAAGGCACAAAGGTAATAAATGAAAACAAACCCAGCACAGAACAGGCCTTGCCTGCTCTGGCAGCCACTTCAGGTTTTTATTTACACCAATGGCACTCTGCTCCCAGGAATTTGAAGTGCAAATGACTACTTTCGACAATATTTGATAGAAGTTTTAAGGACAACTTTCACAGAAGTTGTAGTAGTAAGAGCAACTGCCACACAAAAACGGAATTGGTGATTCTACAAAGGCGGAAATCTATGAAATGTTTATTTTCCTTCTTCGCAGCAGTCAGCAAGCAATACAGATGCATAAAGTCACAGAACAACAGCAACACAGGTTGAAGCAGGGATGTCACAGAATATCTTGGGTGAAAGGGTATTATGATATTTGGAAAGGAATCTGGATAAAAAGATAAAGTATTAGAAACACAAGTTTCACTAATTCAGATGGTGACAACTTTATTTTTTCAAAAGAAATGCAGAAAGCTACAAAACACATGCACAAGAAAGTTGTGCTGGTTTATATTAACTCTATCTTGCTCCTATCTTAAGGCTCAAGGTAGAAGTGGATGTTCAACATGTATTGTACAGTGTATTACTACAGTCCGAGAGAAGAACATTTCTAAAATTTCAGGTACAATAATAAATACCAGATTCATTAAAAGAAGATTCCATCATTCAAAAGAAGTGCTCTGCTGTGTCAGACCAAGAGTCTTGCAAGGTCAAATACCTACAGAATTCACTGTGAACTAGACGAGCCTGTTCTGAACACTTTTTGAAAAGTTAACTTCCAGTAGCTTTAATTTCAAACAAATGGTATAGCTCATGTATCAGCTTAGACAGGAATAGGTTCAGTTAGTTAGAAAGTGTTAGTTATATTTAGTAGTGAAGCCTCTCTTGGTTAGTCTGTACTAATCACACTGTCATTTGAGATAGCACCTGAGTAATTTCCAAATTATTTCTGTTTAAGAATTTCATAGATGAATTTTCTCACAATTCAAGATCTTGTCGCCTTCCTGTTGTATTGAAACAAAAATGCTTAAGTAGATATTCAGCTTGCCTTGTAGGAGGAGTGCTTGGGCTAGAGGGAGGGGGAAGAAAGTGTTATACTCAGAACTCTATATTAGGAGTGCAGTCAGACAAGACAAGCTTAAGTGATTTAAGATTTTTCTGCTGTTCAAAGGGGCTAATCCTGCTCCCTTTTGCTCAGTCACAGGCCTCCATTGCTTTGCATTGCTTTGGCACTCATCTAATGCTTTGCTGAATTGACTCATTCTGCCAATCTGGAGAAACATTAGCCAAGATGGTTTTCTGTCCCATTAGCAGTTGAGCTAGATGAGCACCAAATTCAGCACATGAAAGGTAGTAGAGCACAGCCTGCTCCTTTTTGGTGTCAGTAAACTCTTAGATCAGTTTAGCCATCTTGTTCAGCTGAGCCACATGCCACGACTTGCATTTCTTTATTTTTATGTAGCAAAGAAAGTTTATTGTCAATTTTAATGTCAATGTATTGCACAAGGTTAGAGCTTCTAAAAAGTTGCTGTGCTCAAGACTTTAGTCAGAAGCCTTTTTAAAAATCCAGTTAAATACATTGTTAAAGTAACATCTGAAAGAAGAATTTGTGGCTCTGCTTCCCTACCTTTTCCAGTACAGTAAGAAAGCCATTTTTATATGCAACCAGTTGACTAGTGTTGGTTATCAACTCCACATGTTGTATGCTACACAAACCTCCTGCCTAGAAGTAGTTCAACTGTCCCATCTACATAAATTTAATTATTTTTAAAGCTTTGTAATAAACTGAACCTTGCACACACAAGTACTATGAAGAATGTGTAGAATAGAGGAGTTTTTAAGCGTATACATGTATTAGTAATTTTATTAAAATTTTTAGATTACATTATTCCCATGCATATTCTTGCACATCTGACAGATATAACTTATGGATATCCATTTTTCAAAGACCTTGTTTAATCCCTGAATTACTGAACTCAATGCCAGAAGACATTTAATAGTTGCTTGCAGCAGAGTCTTTAAAACTGTCTCTTAAAAGCTGTATTGATCACTGAAATTACAGCAAAGAACAGCAACAAGCCTACTGTTACATGCAAAGGCCATCCTCAGAATCCCCACAGGAAGCCCTACATTTCGTGATAGCAGGAAAAAAACAGCTACAAGAAGTAGTTCTCTCTTATGTAATTCATTAAATGATATGCAGATCACAAAGTGGCTATAAGAAACTTAATATGAATTGTTAGATGTATATTTTGAGAAGCAGAACTGAATTAACCTCTCTGAGATCACACAAAAGACTCCTTAATAAAGAACAGGGAAAAAAATCCAGATCCAACCATTAGAGACAATGACTGAAGTTTTACTTCAAAGTTTCCAAATAGTTTAGTAACAAATAATGTCAACTTGTTACAGTCTCAAAAGCTAATGCCTCCGAAGCCAGTGACAGCCTTGAACTAAACACCCTTGGGAGGTCTGCAGTCAGCCTCAAGCTAAATACAGACCCTTACTTTCAAGGGACATCAGATGTCTGTTGAAAAAGGTTTTCCCACACATTTCCACTCCCACCCACCAGTGAAATACATACAATAACTAAGACAAGTTTTCAGCATCACTATTCTTGATGCAACAAAGGAGAATTTTCTTCATCATGAATTAGGGAATCTCCACTTAGTAAAAGTAAATTGTTAGAGTAAAAATGGATAAAGCAGTATCAGCCCTGGTTACAAAGGAACTATGATTCAACAACCAGAAGCAAATAAATACTTCCTGGCTTCAGAAATGCCATCCAAAAGAGATATCATATCAGTTATTTTGCTGTCAAATATTTAATTCAGGAATGAAAAATACAAATAAAATAGTAAAATGAGGTTTTCAATGCCTTACAAATTTTTTTCTGACCAAGTGCATGTTCAACCTCAATTTTCCAAATTACCTCACTCCCTCAGTTTACCTACACTAGTCTGGTCACCCGAGTAATCACTTAAAAAAACCCCCGAGTCATTAGGCAGCTCCAGAGTGATCCTATATGGTGGGAGAAGTGTGGAAATTGATGCAACTTACAACTACACACAAGATCTGTAGTAGATCTCAAAATTTCTGTTTATTCATAATAAGAAGATCCTTTGGAAGTTAAATAAAAATTTTAAATCAAAACTTTAGAAGTCCCAAGTCCTTTGGCTTTGCTTAGAAGTAAAAAACAGTATTCAGAAATAAAATAACTTTCCCTCAAACTGCAAAAAATAATTATCTTCATTTCATTCAAGTCAAACACCAAAAATGTTGAGTGAACGTACTGATCTGAAAAACAGAAGCCTCGGACCTCAGTCTTCCTGGCAGATAAGTAAGAATTGTTCTGGGTTCCATGCAAAATAAGATAGCTTCTCTGACTTTGGCAAATCTTTGCCCAAGGCCTGGTTCTTAAGTTTACTGACAGCACAGAAGCTAAAGGCAGTCAGCATCAGGGGTGAAAATGGCAAAAGGCATGGACTTGGACAATTATTTTAACTCCTCCCCTATCCCATTGATAAAAAGGGTTGCTGAAACAGAGAAGATCACTGCTCTGAGGTCACAGGGAATTAATTGCCTTTTCCTACACATGAAAGCCACAAATACATAGCAACAATGAGAAAAACTGATAGACCATCGTCATCAGATAAGAAGTTACCTTAAAAAAAACAAACATAAAAAGACTGTAAAAGTCCACGGATTTTCAAAGTAAAGAAAACTGCAATACCCCCACATTATGTTAAAGCAAGAAACAATCAAGCACTCACTTTTTTATTTCTCGGAGGAGCATCCGAATAAGGATGGCCTGCAGTGGCTCAATCATTAATTTTCTCCACATATCAAGAGCTAGCTGTCAGGACACAACACAAGTTTATATCAATGAAAAGTACATTAAAAAAACCCTGAAAACCATCACACCAAATCCAGAACAATACCAAAGATGACACAATTCCCCATTCAGGATTTTAAAAAATTCAGTTGTTACATAACCTCTTCTTTCTCTAGTCAGGCAGTACCTGACTGCAGGCTTTCCATCCTGCATTCTTCCTACACATCTAATAGAACTCATTCCTTGGTTCCACTCCATCAAGTATTATCAAATGCATATAAGGACCCCAAGCAAGTTGGTTACAAGGGCAGATTTTGAGAGTAAACATAAACAAAACATCTGCACAGTAATAGGTAACATACCTTCCTACCCTAAGTGTCTGAATGTGCACAAACACCAGTATTTCTAACAATGATTGCAAAATAAGCCTCACCTGACAAAAGAGAATTTCTCTTGGCCAGTTTGTCAGAGGTCAGAGTCAAAGATACAGAACCCTTTCATCCACCACACAAAGAGCATCTCCAAACTAAGATTTTTACAGCTTAAGCAAGGTCATTGGCAAGCTAAGATTTGGCTTCAAATGGAATTCAAATCAATTCACATTAGGGATAGGCCACCCTATTCCTAATATTTCATTAGAAGAATCAGTCAAGTGGACTCAAATATCTCAAATTCTTATGGGTGAAGTAGTTGCTCCCAACACATACCATTTTTAAAAACACAATTGTAATATTTCAAATGAGCTTTTACACTTGAGTCAAAGTCAGATTTAAAGGCAAAAAGTGATAATGTGATCCTTTATATATAGGGAATAATCACACATATGAAACCCCCAAAAACCCTTGCCAGGAAGTAGTAGACTGGGAAAAAATGAAACTGCAAAGTTCAGTAAGGACAGAGGGAATATTGCTTCTAAGAAAACAATAACACAACTAACAGGTCATTAGCTTTAAAAATTAAACTATCCATCAGGTATGTCTTAATTGAAAGCAGGCACATAGCTATGTGTTACCAATCTGACCCACTCTGTGAAATAAATCTTCCTTTTAAAGAGCAGACAAATGAACTTGCTCTGGCTGTCCCAGCTATTCAGCACCCAAGCTGCAATACAGGGTTCAGAAGGTGAACCGGACACAACTGCATCATAAGCAGGTTAAAGGAGAGGTAAAGGTTTGCTTATAAATCTAAAGACAGATTATGTTTTGAAATCAAAGTTGCCTTAGGAGTGATTTTCACTGTCTCAACTTGTGGAGAGTAGCTGGAAAACAGTTAAGTTTCTGTAAGACAACAGGAATGCATCCAGTACAGAATGAAAGAAGCCAGCTGAAAGAAGCCAGCTCTGGAGAGAGAGAAGAAAGGGAGGGGAAAAAAAAAAAGGAAAAGTACAGACACATTTTGTGACTATGAGGTGAAGAGAAACAAGCTCAGGTAGATCTATTCTGCAGTGTGGTCTCTAGCATGCTCCTTCTCACATATGAGCTACCAGTGGGAAGCAGATTCAAGTCACCTATTGGAATTTTCTTGTCAAATAAAGTATAGACAGATCAATCCAGCAACTTGATGTATTAGTTCAAGACAGTTTCTCCTTCTTGAGAATAAGGACTGATCTTACTTCTCCTACTAGACTGGCAATGCTGAACGTGGCAGTTTTCTCCATTTACCAGAATCTATTTCTGGGGGAAAGAAACCCAGAAGGCACATCTTAAATACCTCCTAGCTCAGGGCTCCCATAGAGCCATTGAAAACTCAGGAGTTTGAAATCAGTGATAGGAGCTCAACTCAGAAAAGCAGTCTCCTTCACCATGCATTCATAACATAGAGAGGGGGAAAAAAGTAATCTCTCGCAAGCACTGGCAGACCATTTTCATTAACTGATCTCATCTTGTATGTTTCCTAGTACAACAATTACTGAATGTCTGGAACACTTGTGGGGATGAAGAACTGTTTGAAGCTGTGCCCACACATCTCACACACACATGTCCGCTCTCTGTTACACACCACGGAAGAACTAAGCAGGAATGTACTTGTTTAAGATTACTGAAAAGCTCCCAAAGTTTCATTACCACAGAAGAGTGATGTTGAGACAGAAACTTCAGTACAAAGAGTGCAGTTTGGCTTCTAAAAACACTGGGCATTATTTCTGTAACTTCATGCTGAGACTGAAGAGAACTATATATAAAAAAAAATGTTTGCCCTTGGGTAGGTAAAGGCCAGATCATCTCGGTCATCTAAAAAGGCATAAGCACTAATTCCTTCCATTCTAAAGTGATGAACAACTGAAATATTTTGACTTCTGCCAAAGCCCCTGGTACAATCCAAAGAATAAAAGATAGAATCCTACAGGAACCATAATGAAAGAGAAAATGCTTTCAAAACAAAGACTTGATAAACTTTTGAGAAATGGAGCAATGAATTCACCAAGAACAGTGCTGCAATTTAATACATGAGTGTAGGACTCAAGTCTCCATTACTTTTCAGTACAAAGGAGTGACTGCCATAAACCTAATCGTACACTAGTCATGAACAGATACTAACTTACTGCCTTGACATTCTCAAAAAAAGCTTTTACACTTCGTCACATCAAGAAATAGAAGCCTAAAAAAAAGAGCTTCCAAAAACAAAAGTACATTGCTTCTTCAACATGTTTTCTAGATAGCAGCATCACTTAAGAATCTTAAATTTGTTTGCAAAGAGGTTCTTTATCACATTCTAAACTCACGTTCCCCAACGGTTTTCATATTTGCTTTTTTCCCTGCCAGGTCACTCTATTTTTCTACACCAAAACTGTAATCTCATTTTACAAAGGGGACAGTGCTGACATCTTCTACAATATTTCTGTGACATAAAAAAGGGTGAAAATTTCCAAGGATAAAGCTGAACTCATAGCACTTCTGAATACAGTTTATATCCAATCCCACTTTCAGAGATACCTACCTCTCCAATTTCCATCAAAGGTTCATTCATATCTACCCCTCCATAACCATACTGAAGATCAGCTTCAGTCAGTTTGTTCTTCTTAATAAACTGTGTGTTGAGGTACCTGTAGAAATAAAGATATTCTAATCAAAAGAGGTACAAAGTTTGGGCTTTTAAAATTAAAATCAGAATTGTGGAATGTCTTCCACATCACAAAATAAAACCTCCTTTAACCAATGCCATTGCTATTTGTAGAAAGATGTTATAATACAAATGACTTCAATTTAAAAGAACTTACACCACATTTAAACAGTAGTGTTGGTAATTGAGAGATCAAACAGGACCCTGAAATATACTGTCAGCATTTTCTTGGTGAGCAATATACTTGTCTAAGAATCCAAGCTTTCAACATGCACTGCTATGTTACTCATATATACATATATGTGCAAAATAACTGCTAGATTCACAGATTAGTATTAGAGTGATAGTAGCTTATTTTAATGATAGAAGAACGCTCCTACTATCAGATATTTTTAAGTTAAAAGTATTTTCTTCTACCTGTACTGTTTATTCTTTTGTATTTCTCTCAGACAAACACAGAAGTACTGCTAATTTTAACAGCGCAAACTTTTATCAGTTATGATCCCTTACTCAGGTCATGGTTACTAGCTAGCAGCCAGGTTACAAATTTTAAAGAGAAGACTTTGTAGAAATTATTTTAATTAACAGTTATAAAGAAGAAATGCTATAAATGCTGTTTTTAAATTCAGTATTTACTACTGTATGCATAGTTTTTTTTAAAGAACACGAAATGGATTCTGTACAAGACCCGCTAAATCATCCTTCTAAATTCTCAGTATTCCCATAAAACAAATGTTGTAACATTTCTAAACGGAACCATTCTCCTTTTCTTTCCCAGATAACTGAGAAAAAAAAGATTCTAATATATTTCATAACCCCACTTATAATATTTCTTATCTTAGAAATGCTTAAATGAGGCAACTGAGAATGTTTTCTTAATTTCTGACCTAACCAGAACTTTTGAGATGCCCAGTTTCAGACACTGAAAAGAGCTGGATTACTGAAGCACTTAAAGAGATTCAGGCTTCAGAGGCTGCACCAGTGTGGCGGTGGTCCAGCCCTTTTCATTTAAGGTGAGTAACACCCAGTGGGTGAACTTCTCTGCCCAGGACTCCACTTCTGAGGAGGAGCCTGGGGGAGATGCAGAGGTTTGACATCCACGCCCACGGGATGCCACTCACACCTCATCTCCACCCTGTTTCCAGACCTTTCTACCTTCCTTGGTTCATGATTGGTTCCCCTCGTCCATGTTTAATAAAAAGTTCATTTACTATGCAATTAGTTTCTAGAAAGATCTTAAAGGTTCTGTTTCTGATTTGCTGTTCCAGGTTTGCTCCTCCTCTCCTGTTCTTTGAGTGGTCGGCTGTCATCCCTTGTCATTCCCTGGTTGGTTATCTCCTCTGTTCCGCCCCTTGTTTGTCTGCCCTTAAAAACCTTTGTTCCACCCTTGAAGGGGGCTGTTTTGTTGGCTGCCGCCTGTGCTGCGTTTCCTATGTCCCTCGAGGGACAAGAAATAAAGCTTGGGTTTATAGCCACAAGCAGTCTGACTCTCTCCTTCTCGCCTCTGCCGTCACTCTGTAACATCCACTGGCCTTGCTTGCTACAAGTAGCCGCCTGCCACGCAGCTCCCTGTGGAGCTTCCACTCAGCCCCTGTGGATCCAGGAACTCAAAGCTCCAGAGCCCTTCTGTCAGCTCTGCGGGCATAGGATCTCACTGTCGCTGGCCAGGCTCGGGCAAGGAATCGGTCAGCGTGACACACCAGACTAGAGATGTCTGAACACTCTCAGCATGCAGGCAAAAGCCAAGCAAAGGAGCAAAGGAGGAACACACTGTGAAATCCTGTGAACTAGAAAGAATTTAGGACACCACAGAGTCCAAAGAAGGAAGACTTGTCATAGTGCAGTGATGACAAACTGGAGTACAGCGGCCTGAGCTACTTTCAGACTCTTAGAGAGTACTGTGAACCCCGGTGCTACCATTGATACCAACCATGAACCGTAAAAGCAGATCAGGAACAGCTGGAACACCAGCAGTAAGCAGGCATGCTCCTTGGTGGCACATGGGGAAAGCTGCCAATCTGCTTTTTCTCATTAAACTTGCTAGAAAGGAAAGCCCCACGCTCCCCTCACTCACCACCTCTGTCTTCCATCAGTACATACAGAAAGAGAACGAAGAGTAGAACGTAAAACTAAAAATTGCTATACCTTGATATGCTGGTATTATTACAAATACTTTAAAGACAAAATGGAACAAAGCAAAAGCTGCACCATATGTGTTTAGTTTTCAGGATTTTATTATGAGCAATTGTAATACTTCCTTTTTTTGCTTCCTCTTTAAATTACTTAATTTCAATTTGGAGGATAAGAAAATCCTCCAATCACTCGAAATAAAAGTATGCAGACCAGATTTTTTAAAAGTACCTATGACACCAGTCACAGCACCAAGACACTGGTAAGGCCTAATGTCCAGCATTGTTTTTATCTATTATTTTTTATCATCAGAACTAACAAAAAAAACAACTGAAGAAGTTTCTTTCAGAGATCCTTATTCCATCAGTTTTATCACCTTGGTTTAGTCATGCACATACGGGGTTTTACTTTTCAAACAAAATCCAGATTTGTTTTCCTACCAAATGCACCAAAGAGGGTGGGTGAAAATAAATCAAAATCAACACTGAAGAAAGAAAAGATTAAACTCATTTGCCAATTAAGTGATTGATCTCACATTTTATGAATTTTGCTCAAAAGTGTCTCACATTTTAGTACTGTTTCAAACATTGCCTATCAGATTAGAAGCAGAGATGCAAGCCTAATTAAATTTTAAGGGAATCTATTTTAAAATAACTTTCAGATTACTAGCTGTAGACATTAATTTAATTGCTGGAAGAATTATACAAATTAGAATCCGGGATACAACAGAGTCAACTAAATCATGCTACTTTTCTGAGAGCACGCATGCAAGTAAGAAAAGAACTCCAACTGCTTTATAAAAAGCAGAATCTCTTCTTACGGTATTCACAAGTATTTTCACCCAAAATATTCTCTCAAAAAATGAAACAGTGACATAATGACATTCAGTTAATGAAGTGCTTCCAGTGCATGAAAGTCATTATGATTCTACTACTGAATTATTTCTTGTCTTCATGTGGGGTGTTCTAGTTCCCATTACAATGTATGTTTTATTATTGAAGAGAAAAATCATTCTTTCACAAAGTCATTCCTTTAGAGACTTCTAAAAGATAGTATATGACAAAATTCAGAATTTCAACACAACGAAGTTATAACTTTGAGGTGAAAATACTTCTAAAAGAACACCCTAACAAGTACATTTTCTGGACCAAAACACAATATACAAAGCAGGGAAAAGAGTTAGGATGGGCAAGTTGGTGTGAAGTATGAGCTTATGTAAATATATAGGTTGGTTTATGTACATAATATCTGTTTGGGAAAAAAAATGCCCTCGCTTGTTTAAAAATAAAACAAAAAATTAAGTTCCACCATGGGAGAAGTATTTTAATTTGTTTGTTTATGACCAGAGGCACACAAGCTCTCAGAAAAACCATCACATGAAGCAGAATCAGTGAGATGCATACACATTACATACTTGTTGGGTTTTTTCCTCTATCAACTCTCCAGTTAAGTCAGACACATTATGGAACTAAAGTCTGCAAGCTCAGGATAGACTCCATCACATCTGTTCCCAGTGTGCTAGTGAAAATTTAAGAGTCTACGAGATTGCACATACATCTTCTAACTTAACTAGTAAAGGTCCTGAAATCCTTTGTAAATCCACACATCATACCATCAATTAAGTACAATAGTAAGTGCCTCTTAAATTATATTTACCTACTGGGTATCACATGCATAATAGACACCAGAATGTTCAACCTACAGTCCCAATGGCATTAAAATTCAAATCCAATAAATCCAAAGCCATTATCAATACAGTTATAATTTCAGCAACTCAGAAATGGGTAAGTTTTCTATGCTCAAACAGACTTACAAACATAAAAGGATTTAGTTGTGTTTTTATTTACAGATTTGGCTGTAATCTACTGAAAAAAAAAAGAAGAGAGTAAAATGGATTGCCTGTATACAAACTATTAGTCTTAAGTTCTCAGAAAAGGAGTAAGGAGAAGTTTTCACTCCCTTTCCAATCCCTGCAGCTCAAACATTCACCTGAAAATAAAGGACCTAAAGAGCACACAACCTTGTTTGAAAGGCCTCACTAGAAGGGAGAGCTGTGGTATTTGCCAAGGTATGTGGCAAATCTTTGAATCAAACAATGCTGGTTCAACTGCATACTGCAGTCCAGTGCCATCCTTGTAGAAGAACTCCTAGAATTATGAGCTTACACACCGCAGGACTGATGAGCACCAACACATTTGGCACTGCAACATCAAGTAGAATACAATAGTAATGAAAGAACTTTAGGAACCATCTTGGATACTTACCTGTTGAGGCATTATTCTCTCTTTCTCATGTTCTGCTACCATAACTATAGTCTCTCCAAAACTGACCTGAGAGCATCTACTACTCTCTTTAATCAACACTCTTCAACTTAAGCTGCAGATAATTTTAATAATTTCAAAATTTTAGCAATTCTTTTGCAAAGCTTACCTGTATAAACAGTCCATATAGTCTGCCCCTTTGCTATACTCTTCCCAGTATCTGTGATACATAACCAGTACTTGTTCTTCAGCTTCCAGAACTCTCTGTGAAGGCACACCCCCCCCCCACACTAGAATTAGTATGAAAATAGCACACATACTTAGAAAGTTATCATGGGATTATAATTTTGGAATAGTATTTGCATATTCAGAATTGTGGCATTGACCAAAAAGCTAACACATCTTAATACTACCAGGTTTTGGTAAGCCAGCTACATCTGGACTTGCTTGATTTTGCATTTAAAAATAGCAATCCCTCTACTGCATTATTTTCTATTGATCTTTTCAGAAGTACCTGCTTGAATAAGCCTGGTTCATAGTCTCACATCATACTGGTGGGATAACTCACAGAACCATTCTCTCACTGACACAGATCAGTTTTATATTCACACAGCTACATGCACTGCACACTGGAGGAATTGACCAACTGTAACCATTTAAAACCACTATGCCTTACTGGATGGACAAGTCCTTATACTTACCAAGAATCATAGAATAAAACAAGTTTAACACAGCACAGATACATCGAAATGTAAAACACGTTTAAGTTTTTCAAATCTAGGCCCAAATCTTTTGAAATTTAAGCAAATCATCATCTAAAAAGCTACTGAACGTCTCAAAATAGATTCATACTTCAGAGAAGTAAGTTCAACAATTTAAACTAATTAGTATCATTTGTGAGGGGGGATGAGATCCTAGGAATTCAACTTTAATTGTCTCTAGAGTTTGTATTTTAAAATCTGGCTCAAGCAGCAAAGAAGCCTATGCAAAAAAAAAAAAAGTAAAAAAAATCATGAAAGAGGAAAACTGGTAGACAAAAAAGAATTGAGAATGCTTTCCTCTGCATTATGCATTTTGCAAAGGTTTTGCAACGTTATTTCAGAGACAAGTGGTGGATAGCCAATTTAAAAAATGGATCTATGCTTTCCGCTACTTCCCACAGCTTCTACTGTGCTGGCACCTGCTTGATTATCCTAAGTAAGCTCATTCAGCTCACTAAACAAATGAGGAAGAACTTATTTGGCAGCGTTCTCTGCTAGTTTAGTGAACTGTTTTAGTATATCAGAGTGTCAGAACTATCCTCTCTGTAACCAGTGGAACTGCCCATTAAGACACCCAGCCTATCCTGTCAAATACTCAGGTACCTAAGCATGAAGCCATTTAGCAGCACTATCCAGAATTTGCAATGCTTTACCCCCTATAAAGACACTAAAGACAGGTAAGCTCTTTATTTAAATGTGTCTCTTTTTACTGATACAGAAGGAGGCACCATTCATCTATCCTATCAATTAAACATAATGAATCATGATTCTGATGAAATTTGCTGTCTTAGCTGAGGAAACAGAAGTTAACTCCCAGCTATATAGATATACCAATATTGTTATTTGTCATAATAAATAATTTGCCCTTATTTCCTCTTCTCCCAAGCATTTGTGTTATTTCCCACATATTTCAGAAGATTTTTGCTTGTTATTTTAACGGAGTATATACAATCGTTTCCAAGACTCTGGAGTAGATATTTTTCTGCTGAAACAGAGGGCTAATGACAAACTACAGTACATTTTCAAAGTGAAGATGTTTCTCTAACTTGTTTGATTATAAGCATTCAAGAGAAAAGAAAGAACCTGCTTTTCAAGCCAATGAATATATTGCATAAACCATAACTGTTGGTTTAGAAAGAAAATTATTTCTTTTGTGTTGCATATCGACATATCTAAAATATCTGCCTACAGTGTTATGTGATATGTGTGACATATTTAATATATTACAAGTACTGTGTCTCTGTAACTCTGTCATCTGTGATTTAGCCTCATAAAAACCTACAAACAGTCAAAAGAAGGACAAAGAACGCCTACATGGACACCAGTAAATGTACAGGTTACCTTATGCAAATGGCGTACGTGATTCTCCAAAAAAATTTTAGTCTCAGTATAAAGTCTCTCTCCAAGAGGTTCGGGATAGGCCACACACAAAGCATAAATGTCTCTGGGCTTTAAGTCAAGGTTTGTATTAAAGTGTGAAAACATATCAACAAAACTTATGATTTACAGAACCCTTTCTTCCCCATACAAGAAGTTCAGGTTTTGGGGTCTTTTTTACATTCAAGTAAAAAAGATAAAATGGATAATTTTCTGAAGTTAGTGTAAGTACTGGCTTGTACAGAATCCAAGTTTACAGCATCAATATTAAATTTTAAAGAGTGGATGCTGAGGGAATGTTAGAGCTAAGATCTTGAAACTTCTGATAGCCCCATACTGATGTGGCTTCTACCCTTTATTTGCCATTTATAAATAATATACAATAATCTCAAAGTGAAAAAGCAGCTTTCATGCACCATTCTTCTGTATTTGCAGCCAACATGAACTAAACTCTTCTCATATAATGGAAGGAAGCACTAATTACGTTAAGAACATGATTAGCCAAGTACAGAGCAGAGCGAACACACGGTGAAGCCGGCTTCAAGTTTTCCTTCCTGGAGTCCAAAACAATTTACTATCCCTGCATTTTACCCTCAACTCCATAGGTAAAACAATTTCAGGGGACACTGAAAATTAAATAATTGCAAAGGTGGTGTGGAGAAAAAAAAAGTTTCTATTCTTTTTAACCATTATTATAATTTCAGTAATCCTGTTTAGATCACAGCCACACAAAACAGTTGTACTCGCTAACTTAAATGGGCAGCAGCAAACTCTTAAACCACCCTTAAGGTGATTTTGTCCCTAAACTACCTTGCAGAGCTACACCTTTGGTTTGTATCAAGTTTTAAGAGTAATTTGAAGGAAGAGAAGTTATGACTAACAACTTTGCTTTCAGGAAAGTCAAGCAACGATTAGGTCAAGCTTCACAGGAAGAACTGTGGGAAATAAACTAGTTCTGCAGAAATTACTTTAAAACATTGTTTAACCACTAAGCCTTGTCACTTTATAAAGCTAGCCATGGCAGAAATCAGTGATTTAGTATACCACTTAAATTAAGGGAAGACACAAGATCCGCTTTCCTCTAGTCTACCCTAAAAAAGCACATGCCTGTGCAAAAGGAGGTAGAAGACACAGACATTTGAAGAGTCACCTGCTTAATCTACAGAACAGTGTCAAGCTCTCATCACACAGCTTGTCCAAATGCATGTTTCATTTTTTATATGGAATTACTAAAAGAAGATTCTGATACAGGAGAACTAATTAGGAAAAAACCCTTTATCTGGCGACTGGAATCTCAGACAGCCCAATCAGAATCTAATCTTGAGTACAGTTATTTCATTCATATATATCATCTTTATTAGAATTCTCCTCAGAACAGCAGGAAGTATCAAATGGGAACACTGAAACAAAACAGGCAACACTCACTGCCTTGTAACAGTAGCTACCATTGCGCTACACCAGCTTGTAAAGTTATGACCAATAAAATATCAAAACAAACTTACATAGTGAAGAATGAAGGATTCTATTGAAGAGATTGTAAAGAATAATTGATTTTTACACTTTCCCCTCCCCAACAAATTTTCTAAGTCTTAAGGATGGTGAGTAGTCAAATGCATCCTCAGTATAATTCAAACCACAAGCCTCTTCACCATGCAAACATATTTTTGAGAAATTAAACTCAGAATTAGAAATCTTCATAAGCTACTCACAAGCAAAGGGGACATAACTCTTTTCTCTTTAGATCCACAACTACACTATCTGAATCACCAAAACAATTACAGATCTCTACTACAAGGACAACTTAGAACAAATTTAGAGGAAAGAGCCAGTCTTCACCACATCAGCACAAGAAAATAGCAGCAGTTTATTTGATGAAAGCAGCAAACAAGTATCTCTGAATTTATTTTGTAAATAAGGTTCTTAGTTTTAATAACCCTGTTTAAGACTAAAAATTGTATCTCTGCTCCTTCAAGAAAATGCACATCTTCCAAACATGCCTTTCCTTATTCTAGAGAACAAATTCTCATATAAACGAAGAAAGCTGAATTTAGTATTCTTCCTTGACATATGCCACTGTGTTTAATATCAGCAGGTATGCAAACTAAGAGCTTAATCACAGAAGCACTTGAACAGGCACCTCACCTTCCTGTATCAACCAAATACTATTTGCTGGATACCAAGTTTCTCTGGAATTCTACAAACGAAAAGCAATCATGACACTGAAATACAAAACTGCTGACTGTAGCAAAACTTCTCTTTCTTGATCAATTTGTGCTTGTTTCTTTGTCCATTTTATCTTTGAGGCCACAATCCAAATTTAAGGGTCATATTCAAAATGTTGTGACTCTCTTTACAAAAAAATAATCTCTGAGGGGAAATGAATCACTAATCATCACTAGTAATTTACTCCATAAACTTAGAGCACATTTTTCTTGTGTTGCTGTCCCTTAGAAGAATAGGAAGAAGCCTTTACTGTTCAATAATTTATCTTTAATAGTGAAAGCCATCTGTCCTTCCAGTTCAGCATGCAGTTTTGCAGGGTAAGAAAGGCCAGAGGAAGCTGCACCCAATCTGCTGGCCTCCACTCTTTATTGAGAACAAGGACATCAAAACCCTTCTGTGATTTAAGTGCTTTGGTAGTTGCTATTTGAGGGGCATCACCCAGCAATGGGAAACTGAAGCACTTCCAAACTAAGAAGGAACAACAACAAAATTACTATCAACCAGAAAATACTATATCCAAGGTTATACAAGCTCACAAATCCTGTCTTCAGGGTAAAAAAAAGCATCTAGTTAACACTTCTTTAGAAGACCAATGTAAGGCTTGGGAAAATTTCTATTCATCAATCTTCTGTAACAGAATCAAAATTTGTAGAGGATTTGAGGACTCAGTCAGGAAGAATCATGACCATACAAACTTTACTTACTCTTCTCTTTGGGCCAGTTGTTCTTAAAGATACATGTTTAAGTTTCTGGTTCATCATAGGATCCTTGTAAAACGGTTCATTAGAGAAGTGAGAACAAACATGGAGAAAAAATGGGGAAAAAAAGCAGATGGCCATGCTGCATACTTCTAAAACACTTGTGTTTGAAGTACAGCTACCCCTGAGTACTGTTCGTCTTATCTGTAACATACTGGGTGGAAAACCAAAGACAACAACAGGAAGAGCCTGATGTCCTACCTGTTCAAAAAAGTTCTAGGTAAAAGGCAGTTACCAAAGTACAGATGAACTACCTAGCACTCTCTAACCACGCCTTAATTTAAAAAGCACTCCCATGCCTACTGAGCAGTTAACAGCAAAGTCTTGAAAGTGATACAACGTATTCACAATAACACCTCCAATAGAGACATAACTGTCACTCATTTAGCAGACAATGAAACAACTTCATACACATTTCTTTCTGCAGAGAATCTTAAAAGGAAATCTGAAGGTCAAAGGCGGCTCAGGATGACTTACAGTTTAAATAAAGTGACATGTTCTTTCGAGTGGTCTTTTCCAGAAGATTTTAACTCTTACACCATTGTGGTTCCCAGCTCATTGCCATTCTAGCACTTCAAGTATGAGATAAAAGGTTTATTTAACGTTGTGCAATAAAATTACCGTAAGTGACAAAGGAAACACTATATTTGAGACAAACAAGTTCTGGGGAACTAGTGGGGCAAAAATTACTTCTAGAGGTGGAATATGCACAGTACAAGCCTGTCATCCCTAAAATACTATTAGCCTGCATACTTCATTGGATCTCAGCTGCCTCAAACAGCACAAGAGAAAGCCAACACTTCTTAGAATACACTGCTGCAGATTGAAACTGTGATTCTTTGCTCTATCTTATCCTTTGTTTCCACATCACTGTGTCAACTATACAGTACAAAGAACAACTGGTACTATAATCAATGAAATAACCTGTATGAGTTTTATTAAAACAGTTCAAATAACTTGCCACCTTTCCATTGTGCTGACTAAGCAATAAGAAAAATAGAGTTAATACAACATTTCCTTTAAAATCCCTGTATGTGTTTAGAAATACTACTCCAATTAAATTAAATTTAAGAGAGAATAAAAAGTTAACAAAGAAGAAGACGTATTTTTTAAATGCCAAATCTTTTTTTAAAATATCATTAAGACTTTAGTCTTCTTTATATATAAAACCTGGAAAAAGTTTTCATTCCAGCTCTAATGAACTACCAGTTCCACCAAGTTATTGAATACTCATTGAGCAGTTTGTGTTGAAACACAAGGCTTGGTTACAGGAAGCAGAAGTAATAAACAACTACCATTCAAGCTGGAAGTTACAAGTCACACCAACTCCTTGGGCCATTCAGCCACAGATAATAAGCCAAAAGGCTCATGCCTGTGCCAAATCAGGCACTAATAGTGCCACTTTCCAAGGAACACAATTAAGAGATGATAGCAAGTAAGGTCTTAAGAACTACATGCCAAATTATTATTCCAGGACTGCTTCCTGAGTCTGCTATTCATAAGCAATCCTATTCTGATGTTCAATCAACTGGAGTAAATCCCAAAAGAGGATCAACAGCAGACTTGTGTGCAAGGTCTCCACATAACAAGTTCTAAGCGAAAGTGTGACAAGAGGAATCAATACAATATCTCATGCAACAATTATTATTTTATATTTAAATCTATTTTAGATGCCCTTGTTTAAATGTTTAGCGTTTTAAGCTACAGAATTTAACCCCTTGTTGAAGACTGAATTATGTAATCCTCAAAAACTGTTTAGAAAGAATGACTGCAGCACAACTTCTCAGAAAGTAAGTGCCCACCTCATTAATTCAAAATGTTTGAAAATTCTGAAGTCTCTTGAACTTGACTTCAGTACAAGGTGGCAAGTCATGCCCCCAGTAATTAATTACAGAATTTTAAAATGAAAAAGTTCTTAAAGATTATTACACCACAAAAAGACTCCACAAGAACTATGAGCTATGTACATACACACATGCACACACTCAAAACATAGGCATGTGGGAAAGCAATTCTGAGAAATGGTAACATGTTCAGAACAAGATGAGACTTCAGAGTCAAGCTCCTGCCCACAGGATACGCTTATGTTGGAAAAACCTACGTACAAAGATCTTCTCAGGTGCTTCTTTTTTCACCCACAAGAATTAACAAATCAATAAATAAGTCTAAATGATTCTTCCCCCTCGTAAATAAACCAAACTGTAACCAATTCCTGCAGAACAGGTGCAAAGCCTTGTAAAAGTCTCCAATTATTCACCGCAGCTAATGAACACATAGACACAGGGCACAGTGTAACTGGTTAGAACAGTTATACTTCTTTTAAAAGAAGTTCACTGAAACTTAAATCTTGTAAAATATTAAAAGACCTTTTTACATGTAAAACACAAACCTTTTCACTACAACAACATCTGTACAGCTGTGGCTTGAACAGCAAGACCATATGAATGCAGAAAGAGTAGTTATTTCTAAACATAGCTTAACTGTCAGGAGTATTGAGGCAATAACAGTGGAGGGAAAGGAAGAAGGCTTTTTAATAAACCCTTGCTATAGAAATGTCTACTATGATAGATATCAGTACAGTTAGAAATGCAAAGAAGAGGGAGAAATCTTTGTGCAGAACAACCTCATCATCCCCCACATCCCGAATTTAAAGATGTGCATTCTCTGTCCTGGGTACTTCCCCTACTACACACACACATTTAAACATACAAGAAAACCTCACTGTCAGAATAGGGGACACTTAATGGACACTCTTACAATACCTGTAAGAACAGCTTTAGCATAAGCTAAGTATTAGAGCTACCAAAAGTGACTAAAACTGAGAACAGTTTACTTTTTATCAGCATGGTAATTTTCGCATAGAATACTTCCCAAATATGCAGAATTTCCCATCCTTTTCAACTTATTCACAGTCTTAATAACAGGTACAGGCTAACAACAAGCTGCTCAAGATCACTGAAATTGTTATGTAACACAGGTTTACTCTGTGCTAAACACATCACACAAACACATTAAGTCAGATTTTTCACTTAAAGGATACGAGAAGCGATCATTCCACGTTGCTCTTTCAACATAATCCAACATAACAACAGCTTTAATCGTTGTTAGAAGTTTGTTCCATGTTTCATCAAAGTCAACTACTCGTGGTTTCAAGGACATTGTGGGGCTTTAGTGTTAATCTGTAGAAGAATTAAACATGTCAGACAACATTGCACAACCATTAAAAAATACACATTTCCTTCGAATTTTTCAATTTAAACTTTGTACACTGTCACACCACTATGATAGAGCACGAAGAACATCCACCCCCACCAAAATAAAGCTCACAATCCCTCATTTTTAATGCTGTGGAATGGAACATTAATGTTGCATGAGTAGCCTACAACTTAACATCTATTAATCTAACAACACCATGCTTTGTGAAGTTCATTATTTCACCAAGCGGTTCGTTTAACCGTTTCATATGAAGAAAACAACTTTCCTGTACATTTTGATTTGTTCATACTTATTCAAAGACTGTTTCAACTATATCTAAGAAAATTTGGATTAAGAACACAATAAACTATTACCAGAATATCTGAAATTCCTACTGTCATTTTGTGGCCTATGTTCACCTCAGGCTTTCATGAGACATTTTTGGTGTTACATTTGAAAAGCCACAAAACCCGAAAGCTTTGATCAGGATGTGAAAAAGAAAACACACGGCAATATGCAGAGCTTGTGCAGCTTACTGCACTATGCAATAGGACAAATAGTGAAATCTGTCAAGTAAGACATGGCTTGAAAATGCAGAAGCTGTGTTAGTAATTTCATATCAAAAATACCAGAAAATATTTATTGTGAAAAAACCACTCAACATTAAATTATCTAAATAAAGCTAGGGAAAAAGTGAGGTGATTTTAAAAAAGAGACAACTGTGAAGGCCTCTTCTTTGTTTCCACTAGTCTCTGTCCTATGCACCTAATCTAGAAAGGACCTGATGTGTGACATTCCATGCACAAAGCAAGTCTAGTTCCTGCTCAGAAACATGGCATTGTAAGACTACAATAAAAAACTGAAAGAATACTTCTATTTCCATTTCAAATAGATGGACAAGTGACTCTTGTCCTTCCAAATTTTCAAGGTCATAAGGGAAAGCAGAATGCTAGTGACAGACTTTGAGCACAAGAGGCAGACCTCTGTAAGGGAAAGAATCAAATGTCATTCTAAAAAACTATTTACCACCCAGCTTACTACCTTAACCACTACTGGCTCTTACAGGATATATTACTTCTCAGTTTAAGAAGACAGCAATCAGATGTAACTTTTAGCATGCATGCATGCAACCCGCCCCCTGACTAGCCGAGCTCCTCAACTGCTGTAAATGTTGTCATATTTGTAACATGGTTATTAATTCAGTCCATATATGTTGGCAGGAGCTTACACAGAAAAATCAGTAAGAAGTGACAAAACAAAGATCCATCAAAGAAAGTAAGTTGAAAAACACACTGATGTGTGTTTCACAGAAACATGAACCTCAGCAGAGGCAGACAACAGCTCACTTCCACGAGGGGAGGGGGGGGAAGTGTAATCTTCAAAAAGCTCTAATACCCCTCTTCTGGAAAACACAAGAGCATTTCTAGCTGACCCCAAGAAAAAATAATCATGGTCCACTAAAGACATTAAGAATCACAATAAGTGCTTGTGGTAATGAAGCTGTACTTGTGCTATATTATAGGTTGCTGTCTTAGAAACACACGTGGTAAAAGGAAACACAAGGTAAAAGAGCCCTTTCTTCAAAGACAAGCAAAATCAAGGGAAAGAAGGAATGGTGAAGAAAAAGTCCTCCCCACAGTACATCCCATTGTCATGAACCAGTAACACTGTGATGACTAAAACTAAATATGTAAAGCATCCACATGGTCATCTAAGTATTCTGGAGTTAGAGAGTTTAACATAACTGTTATTTGGCACTCTATTTTGTGTTTTACAGACATTTTAACAAATATGGTGTAACTTTTACTGTAAGACACTGGGCTTTTTGGGGTGTGTTGTGCTCCAGTGTCAGCAATGCACAAGCTCACTGTCCCAGTTTTAGAGACAAAA
>VXAD01003537.1:295-17297 GCA_013399195.1 Dicrurus megarhynchus
GAGGGGCCCCCGGGACGGGGGGGGGGGGTGTGTTCCAGCAGCATTAGGAGCTGGTGGGTCCAGTCCCCACTGGGGACAATGTTGGTGGCCACCACGTGCCCCGAGAGCTCCTGCTGGCCCTGGAACCACCTGAGCTGCACCCGCACAGGGTAGAAATCCATCACGGAGCAGAGCAGGCAGCCAGGGCTGGGCTGGGAGCTTGAGGGCAGCAGCGAGATGGACATGCTGGGTGGAGACACTGGAATCAGCTGAAGGGTTACTGGGAGAGACATAGGGGAGGGCTGGTGTGCCATTGAGAGAGACTGGGAATGGACTGGGAGGGCACTGGGATGGACAGGGAGGGAATGCTTGGAAATAGAGAGGGCAGAGGGCTGTGGGGATACTGAGAGGGCACAGAGAGAAAAGGGAAACCTCTGGGAAGGACTGAGAATGGACTGGGAATGGACTGGCAGACAGAATGGGAAGGATTGAGAGGGACTGGGATGGACTGGGGGGATGCTGGGAGAGACTGGGATGAACTTGGAGAGCCCTGGGACACTGGGAGGGGACAAAAGGCTATGGGGATGGGCACAAGGAGGTCTGAGGGCACTGGGGTTTTTCCCAGAGAAGTTTTGAGGGACTCCAGGGTCATTCCCAGGGCAGGGACTGAGGGGACACGCTCTGTCCCACGCTTACCTCTGTGGTCCACACTGAACAGGTTGAACACCTCATTGTTGGGCCAGCAGTGCCTGTTCACCTCAGCCCATTTTCGCTCCATGAATTCTGGGACAGGGTTCCAGTACCTGGCAATCTTCTCCCCATAAGGGGTGTCCCCCACAAACAGCCCCAAATCTCTGTAGAAGATCGTGTACTGCTCCTGGTTATAGATGAGCCTCTTCACGAACCTCACTTGTTCGGTGCTGTTAATGAAGTGACACTCATGCTTGATCATGAACTGGAACACCCCTGTGTGCGCAGGACACAGGTCAGGGGATGCCCCCCCAACAACCCCTGAGCTCCAGGGGCCACCCCGGATCCCCACTCCACACCCCTTGTGCCCCATGGCCACCATGGGACCCTTCTTCCCACAGGCCCATTTCCTCTTTTCCACCCTTCTCCCTATTTCCCCTCCTCCTTTCCCATCACATCACCCCACCCATCGCCAGCTGCCCCTAGATTATTTTGGAGGTTCAAGTCTCCACTTTCCCCCCTTTCCCACTGCTTTTCACACAATCCTCCAAATCCCCAGCCCCCTTCTGCTCAGTTTTGGGGTCCCAACCTCCACTTTTCCCCACTTCTCCACCCTCTCCCACCTTTCTCATCTTCTCCCAATCCTTAGCCCTTTTCCCACTCTTCCTTTGGGGATCCCACTCCCGCTCAACTCAGTTTGGGGGTTTCACCACCCCCTTTCCCCCTTCTCCCCCTTTCCCATCGCTTCCCGCCCCCGCTCACCCGAGAGCTCTGTGCCAGCAGCTGGGAGGGCTCCCAGCACCACCAATGCCACCAGTACGGCCCCAGCTGCCGCCACACGCCCCATGGCCAGTGCTGGGCAGGTGCCGCCGGCCCCAGAGCAGCCGCACTGGACTGGGAGCTCCAGTCCGGACCAGTGTGGGGTCAGCAGCACCACATGCTCTGATTGGCTGAGGGCACTTTGGGGACCCCTTTTCCTGAGGGTCCTCCTAGCAACTGATGAGTCATCCACTCATCGTAGTCTGGCTGTAGACCTTTTGGGTGTTTTTTGATTGGCTGAGGCCTTTTAGGGACGCTGTAGCCCCAGGGTGGGGTTTTTGGGGGGGTCCTTGGGGTGCTGGGCAGGTGGGAGCTCAGTTGTGCCCAGAAATGTGTCCCCAGGTACGCGGGATCTCAGGGGTGCACATGGCCTGGGGTGACGCTGGCCCAATGCCAGGCACCCACCAAAGCCACTCTGTCCCTGCCCCCCNGGCCAGTGCTGGGCAGGTGCCGCCGGCCCCAGAGCAGCCGCACTGGACTGGGAGCTCCAGTCCGGACCAGTGTGGGGTCAGCAGCACCACATGCTCTGATTGGCTGAGGGCACTTTGGGGACCCCTTTTCCTGAGGGTCCTCCTAGCAACTGATGAGTCATCCACTCATCGTAGTCTGGCTGTAGACCTTTTGGGTGTTTTTTGATTGGCTGAGGCCTTTTAGGGACGCTGTAGCCCCAGGGTGGGGTTTTTGGGGGGGTCCTTGGGGTGCTGGGCAGGTGGGAGCTCAGTGGTGCCCAGAAATGTGGCCCCAGGTACGCGGGATCTCAGGGGTGCACATGGCCTGGGGTGACGCTGGCCCAATGCCAGGCACCCACCAAAGCCACTCTGTCCCTGCCCCCCGCAGCTGTACATGGGAGAGAAAATGGAACCGAGGGTTCCTGGGTTGAGAAAAGGACCTGGAGAGGTCCCTCATCAAACACCATCACGNCTCCTAGCAACTGATGAGTCATCCACTCATCGTAGTCTGGCTGTAGACCTTTTGGGTGTTTTTTGATTGGCTGAGGCCTTTTAGGGACGCTGTAGCCCCAGGGTGGGGTTTTTGGGGGGGTCCTTGGGGTGCTGGGCAGGTGGGAGCTCAGTTGTGCCCAGAAATGTGTCCCCAGGTACGCGGGATCTCAGGGGTGCACATGGCCTGGGGTGACGCTGGCCCAATGCCAGGCACCCACCAAAGCCACTCTGTCCCTGCCCCCCGCAGCTGTACATGGGAGAGAAAATGGAACCGAGGGTTCCTGGGTTGAGAAAAGGACCTGGAGAGGTCCCTCATCAAACACCATCACGGGCACAACAGGCTCTAATTAATTGAATTGATTACACTGACAAAATCCAAGCAGGAGAATGAGAAGTAAAAGAAGACCCTTCAAAACACCTTCTCCCTCCCGGCCTCCCTCCTTCCCCCCGACAGTGCAGGGAAACAGGGAATAGGGTTTCTGGTCAGTTCATCCCCCATGGCTTCTCCTGCTGCTCAGGGAGAGAAAGACTGAATGATTGCTGCTGCAGCTCCTCCAAGCCAGGGGAGGGAAAAGCTTTTTGCCTGGGCCAACAAANCCTGCCCCCCGCAGCTGTACATGGGAGAGAAAATGGAACCGAGGGTTCCTGGGTTGAGAAAAGGACCTGGAGAGGTCCCTCATCAAACACCATCACGGGCACAACAGGCTCTAATTAATTGAATTGATTACACTGACAAAATCCAAGCAGGAGAATGAGAAGTAAAAGAAGACCCTTCAAAACACCTTCTCCCTCCCGGCCTCCCTCCTTCCCCCCGACAGTGCAGGGAAACAGGGAATAGGGTTTCTGGTCAGTTCATCCCCCATGGCTTCTCCTGCTGCTCAGGGAGAGAAAGACTGAATGATTGCTGCTGCAGCTCCTCCAAGCCAGGGGAGGGAAAAGCTTTTTGCCTGGGCCAACAAAATCAAGCTAGCCAAGCAAAACCAAACCACACAGCACCACGGAACACCTGGGCCATGAGGCATTGAAAATGCCTGCAAAAAAGCCTAAAGCTTCCTCCCTCCCAAGCCCTGCACACACCCGGTCCCAGGCCTTAAATATACAGCAACCATTTTTGGGCATAAAGCAGAGGATTATGGAATAGACTATCATCAAAAATCACCCAAAGACAGTGGGCCACCTTTCCACAGGGCCAGTCCTTCAAGGACAGGCTGCTCCAGCGTAAGAGCAGAGCCCCTCTCTCCACTAGTCTCCCATGGGGTCAGCGCCTCCTCTCAGGCATCCCCCTGCTCCAGTGGGGGCTCCTCCAGGGGCTGCGGCAGGAGCTCTGCATCCCTGTGGATCTCCAGGGGCTGCGGGGGGGATCTCTGCATCTCCATGAATTGCTGCATCCCCATGGATCTCTGCATCTGGTACCTCTGTCTTTGGAGCCACCAGGTATTGGCTCTGCCAGACATGAAGGAGGCTTCTGGCAGCTTCTCTCAGAGGCCACCCCTGCAGCCCTCACCGCTACCAAAACCAGGCCATGCAAACACAATAAAGGCCAAAAAACGGGGTCCCAGATATGCAGGAGCTGAGGTGCAGCCAAAAATGGGGATCAAGATGTCCAAGAGCTGTTACACCCTAAAATTGGGTGCCAGATACCTTAGAGCTCAGGTGAAGCCCAGAATGGGGATTGAGATGTCCAGAAGCTCAGGTGTGCCCAAAAAATGAGGATCAAGATGTCCAGGGGCTCAGGTGTGCCCAAAAATGAGGTCCCAGCTGAGGGCATTCTCTGCTCAGCTGAGCGCTGCCTGAGGGCTGGGGCTGCAGCAAGAGGGGAAACCCTCCTCCAGTGGGGATGTCCCAAAAATGGGGGACTCCCCACAAGCCCCTTGGAATCCCCGGGGCTGGGCCGGCCCTGCCTGGATGCCGGGAGACACCAAAACCGCTCTGTCCCTGCCCTCTGCTACTGCACAGGGACAGGAAATACAAGGAAAGGCCCAGGAGCTGAGAGAAGGAGCAGGAGAGATCCTTCCCCGAGCACCAGCATGGGCACAACAGACCCAGCCTGGGAACAGGGAGAGAATTTATTACCAACCAAATCACAGCAGGACAAGTGAAGCAAATCTCTCAAAGACCCTGCCCCCACCCAATGGGGATTACCCGGAACGGGGGTCACTAGGTGTCTGCCCAATGTGGACCACTGTGGATCACCCAACGTGGATCCTCCCATGAGGGATGAAGTTGGAGGAGTGCGTGAAGCTCTCCCTGTACTCAGGGCACTCGCAGGGCTTTCCTTACCGGTGGCTCTGTTGGTGTTTCATCAAGGCCGCGGTCGTCCAAAACCTCTTCCCACACTTGGGATACACATAGGGCCGTTCCCCAGTGTGGATGCGCTGGTGGGTGACGAGCTGGAAACTCCACCTGAAGCTCTTCTCACATTCAGAGCACTCATAGGGCTGTTCCCCAGTGTGGATCTTGCGGTGTTTGATGAGGTTGGACCTCCAGCTGAAGCTGCTCCCACATTCGGAGCACTTGTATGGCCATTCCCCAGTGTGGATGCACTGTGGGTGATGAGCTGGGATCTCTGGATGAAGCTCTTCCTGCATTCCAAGCACTCATAGGGCCATTCTCCGGTGTGGATCCATTGATGTTCCATCAGGTGGGAGCTCTGGACGAAGCTCTTCCCACATTCCAAGCACTCATAGGGCCGCTCCCCAGTGTGAATCTTCTGGTGGTTGATGAGGTTGGAGCTCCAGCTGAAGCTCTTCCCACGTTCCCCACACTCATAGGGCCATTCCCCAGTGTGGATGTTCTGGTGTTCCACCAGGAGGGTGCTTGTGCTGAAGCTCTTCCCACATTCCAAGCACTTGTGGGGCTTCTTCCTGGCATGAGGCTTCTCCACCACCTCAGAGCTCCGGCTGGATCTCTGGCCACCTTCCCGGCACAGGGGGACTGTCCTAGGTTACAATGTAAGATGTGCCCAAAGGTATGTATTCTATCACCATCTTCACAAGCTGTTAAAGCAGGTGGGGCAATGTTCATTGTCTCCTACCATGACTCATCCTTGATAACTCCCTCTGGGGCCTATCTCTGTTCAATGGGTAATCAAGGACTCTGCCCCATGACTCATAGGTAACTCTCTCCGGACTATCTCCTGTTCATGGGCCCATCAATGCCTTACCTCATGACTCACCATCCCATTGGGAGATGCTCCGCCCAGGAGGAGGAACGGAGCATTCCCATCTGTATATAATCAGGAGTATGGAACACCACAGGCAGCCCTTACCTACGGGACTCCCCGAGGACAAGAGCTACGTAGCCGCCACTGGACTTTCCAAGGAAGAGCAGACTCTTCTACAGAACCACATCCACCACTTCAGGAGGACTGCAGCCACCACTTCATTGGACTGCTACCGCCACCCTGACTGACAGGGTGTCAGGTTGTATTCTGACCCTGTCAGTGGTTTTCTTTTGTGCTATTGCATTTATTTTATTTTCTTTTCCTATTAAATTGTATTTCTGACTCAGAGTCTCACTGGTTTGCTTTCAAACCGGGACAGGGAGTCTTTCCTCCTCGCAGCTCCCTGGGCTGCGTTTGCAGCCCCTCCTCGTGCGGGATCTCCGGGGCTTTTCCTCCCCATTGGATTCCTGTGCCGTGGAGCCGCTCAAAACGGCCTCTTCCACGAGGTTGTGCCATGGGGATTTGTCCTCCCTGGTCTCTGTCCGCAGCTTGTTGTCTGGGGGAGGAAGGACAAGGAGAGGATGGGATTTGCCTCCGTGCCACAGGGAAGGGGAAGGAGATCCCCACAGTCCGTCCCCGGCAGGACGGCGTCGGCAGCGGGGTTGTCCTGCGGCTGGGGGCGATGCTGGGCTGGGAGATGGAGCAGGAGAGAGGGGGAAAGGGGCAGTGACTTCCTCCTCACCTGCCTGGGGCTTCCGGAGCATCTTCCTCTTCCTCACAGCCTCCTCCTCCATCCAGCCACAGCTTGGGAATGACAAATCCTGATTTGGGGGGAAAATCAAGGTGTGAGTGCTTTGGGTTGGGGGTTCCTCCCACCCAAGTCCATCACAGGATGCCACCTGGCATTTTGTGTCTATAAAAACCTCCAGACCACCAAGATTCAGCCCAAAAAAACCCTCCTAGGAGTTCCCCCTCTCTGGTCTGTCTACGCTGGAGCTCTGGGGGTCTCCCTTTCCTGGGCTGATGGGCTCCCCCATCTCTGAGGTCCTACTTAGGGATGATGTGGGGTTTTGGGGGTCCCAGGGGTCCCCGCTCTCCAGGTTCTCCCCTATCTTCAGGCTGCCAGGGCTCTCCCAGCTCCAGTATCGCCCCTCTCCACTCTCCCCTCTCCAGGGGTCCTAGGGTCCCCCTCCACCGCTCTCCTGGGTGGTCCCCAGGACCGATGTCCCTCCTTGCGCTGGCAGCAGGCAATCACTGCTGCTTGCCAGGCTTGTTTCCAGCCTGTCTCGCAGGTAAACGAGGTCCGATGCCCGCATGAACTAGCGAGTGATGGATTTAAGGTAACTGAGGTTTGCGTGCCTCAGTTTCCCAGTTCAGCCCAAAAGCCATTCTTACAGCAAGTAGTTCTTGGCTGTTTATCAAGCCAGCAGCGAAGGCAAAGAGGAAAGAGTTGGAAACTCTGTTAGCTGCATTCCAAGTTTATTTTGTCCTGCCTTGGGGGACAGAGAGGCAGTTACTTGAAGGGAAGCCGAACAGAGAGATAATTACCTGCTCTCTGGCTGCTAGTTTTAAGGTATTACATCATGAGGTAGAGATAACAGAATTAACCAATCATGAAAGGAAGATACATGATAACCAATAAAGACATCTCAGGGGAGGAACAAAATCAAACTAACGAATAACAAAACAGCTGGAGGGAATTTCAAACCACGCTGGCCTGCCACAGGACTTGAAGCTTCTGTGATAAGAAAGCAGACGTGGTGTGAGTGACATGCAAGGGATGTGCTATCCTGCAGATTGTCCCTTTTGTCTGCCCTCGGGGGCAGGGTCCTGCGATGGGTAATCAACCCATCTGACCTCTGTATCCAATACAGGCTGCACCATAGCAACAAATCACCACATGGATTCCCCAAGATCCTCCGAAGGGACATCTGGTCCTGCAAGATCCAAACTCCCTCGCCTCCAAAAAAAAGCAATATCCCAGATACCCATAAAGATATTCGGGGCTTGATTCCAGAGTCTGCGAGCTCCAAACACTCCCCTAAAAAAACCCCTCTCAGGGACCCGCTGATATATATGGGGTGAGCTTCCCCTCCCTGGTCACCTGGGGTGATGCTCCCAGGGCCATGCCTGCTGCAGACAGAGCGGCTGTCAAACCTCATGCTTCTCATTCTGCTCCTTCTCCTGCTCCTCCTCTTTCTGTTCCCCCTTCTCCTGCTCCTCCTCCCCTCTCCCTCCTCTTCCTCCCACTCCTCCCACGTGCCCACCCCAGATCCCCTTTCCCACTTCCCTCTGCCCCATGGAAACCACAGCACTGGCTGTTGGGTGGGGGGAACCCCTGCCATGAGCCCCTCAGGGATGGACAGGGGTTTGGGGATCCCCCCAGTGCAGATACATCACCCCCCAGAGCCCCAGGGAATCACTCCAGGGCTTAAGTGATGGGGACAGGAAGAAACCCCCACAGGAACCCCTTTTCTGCTGTCCCCCCTCCCCTTATCCCCCTCTCCCACTGCTTTTCTATAGTCCCTTTCAAATCCCAGCTCCTCCTGGCTCAGTTTGGAGGTGACTCACTCCCCTCTCTCACTCAGTTTTGGGTCCTAAATGCTCTTTTATGGCTTCTCCCCCACCTTCTCATTGTCTTGAAAGAAGTAAGATGAACGTGTCTTTAAAAACAGATGGTGTGAATGTGCTTGTACATAGGGCCAGGGACTTCTAGATAAGAAAGCAATGGAAAAACCCATCAATTTCAGAAAATGTTCCTAATTGACACGGACTGCTGCTCAGTCAAGATCCTGCCAAATTCCTAAACCTTGAGAAAAAAAACAAAGACTTAATAGAGCTATGTTATACAAAAGAGGGGTGCATATGAAGGGGAACATGCAGTAAATGGATCGGGCAGTCTGTACCTTCCAAGTACCTCAGGCAATGGTGAAAGGGAGAGGGAAGTGCGGCTGGAAAAATTAGGATAAAAAGGAGTCTGTGTCCTCCAAGAATTGGAGAGACCCCATGGGAAATGCCCCATGGCCTCTCCCTTTGTTCATGAATAAAGTTACAGGACTCCTCTGTCTCCTTTGTGGACAGAAACCTTTGGCGACATCAAATTTTCCACACAACTTGGGTCTCGTCCAGAATTCCTTCCACCATCCGGGGCCAGCAGGCAGTGAATGGAGCTGAAGGTGCCTCACCCAGTTTCGGTGATTGGCTCCCTTCGGTGGTGGCTGGCACTGGGCAATTGATTGGGTAACTGAGAGTGTCCAGGAGACAGAGGAGTGACAGACCAGGGGGTCCGTGAAGATGGACTCATAGGGAGGGGGCACTGAAAATCTCACTGGTGAGTACAGTGGGATCTTCAGGGAGTAAACAAGGCAGGGCACCCATGGAGGGTAGCAAAGGGAAAGCCGGGAAGTAGTCCTGGCAAAAGGGATGATGATCCCAAAATATCTCCAAAGGGTCCCTTCAGAGAATATTGAGGTAGTTCGCACATTCTCCCAGAGGTAAGGACATGGACACCCAGGGAGGGCAATAAGGGAAGTCAAGAAGAGGTCTCAGCAACAGGGGAGGGATGGTGGTGGTGTGCTGGGAAAGGATTGGTTGAAGGGGAGTGTGCAGGAATACAGTTAAGGCAAGTAGCAGCAGGAGGAATCCATGTGGTAAGAAAAAGGAAGATGGAAAAGAAGAGGAAGAGAGAAATAGTGACGATTGGAATGTTTTTCAGCTCTTTCCCCTTTCTTATTCTCAAAATTTGCCAGCTGATCCAGGGTCAGCTACAGGTCCTTTGTATCCCTGGCTTCCAGGACAGGAAAACAAGGAGGCCAGGATTTCAGGGGGTTTCTCTATGGTACAGAGTGGCAGGACCAGGCACAGAGGTGTGGGGCCGAGAGCACGGGCTGGGGGCCTGTGGGNAGAGGAAGAGAGAAATAGTGACGATTGGAATGTTTTTCAGCTCTTTCCCCTTTCTTATTCTCAAAATTTGCCAGCTGATCCAGGGTCAGCTACAGGTCCTTTGTATCCCTGGCTTCCAGGACAGGAAAACAAGGAGGCCAGGATTTCAGGGGGTTTCTCTATGGTACAGAGTGGCAGGACCAGGCACAGAGGTGTGGGGCCGAGAGCACGGGCTGGGGGCCTGTGGGGAGCTGTGGGGCCGGGCTGGGGGGCAGCCGGGGCTCAGCTCCGGGCACTGCCTGACCCCACCACCCCCAGGCAGGGCTGGCAGTGGCCCCCAGCCCCCACGAGGCTGTGGGATGCCCTAGCCGCCTGCCCGGCCCTGTGAAGCTGCAGGATTGGACACTGCAGCAGGACGAGGACCAGCTCTGGGATATGGGGTATGGAGGGCAGGGTGAGCACAAGGAGGAGGAAGGAATATCTGGGAAATGTGGATTATACCTAAAAGGATCAGGATTTTCTAAGGATTTTGTTTGGGTCACTGGAGAAATGAATGATTTTGCTGAAAGCTCAGCAGCTGTCAGAGGATGAGCACCCACAGGCAGTGAGGGGGCTGCAGCAGAGGCAGAATAAGCCCCTGGAGCACTTGGTCAGAAAGGCACAGCAGGTGAATGCAAGAAGGGATAAGGAAAAGGCCAAGGTGAAGGCAAAGGCCATGGCAGAGTTTCTACAGCCCCTGAGGGATGAACCGCAGGGCCCAAGGGGGCCCCAGGACCGAGGGGACGGGGGCAGCCACAAGGACCTGGCAGAGGCATTGCCCTCCTCGGCAGGGGAGAGCTGACCCAAATAGCCCCTGGCAAGGAATCAGGGTTCCATCTGCAGGGCAGAAGGACACTGGAAGCAGAGACAGGAGCACCCTCAGCAGGAGGAAGTCCACCCGCTGATGGACATGGATTGTTAGGGCTGTCAGAGCTCCCAGCACACCAGGGACCCACCACACCAGAGCCCTTGAGAACATTCAGGGTAGGTCTGGATTGACAGGAGGCCTTTCCTGATAGACACAGGGGCCTCTCGATCCACTGGGAATCTGAGACCTAAGGGGGGAAATTGTCAAGAAGTTCTTTAATTATTCAGTGAATAAGTGGGAAAGATGAGCAGGTGTGTTTTATTAAACCACTATTAGTAGCTGTGGGGGATAGGTTTGAAATGCAGAAATTCCTGTCCATTCTTAATTGTGATTGTAATTTACTGGGAAGGGATTTGATGGCTAAATTGGGAATGCAAATTAATATTGTAAAAGGAGATACAGAGGCTAATGCTGTTGTACCCTTGTGTCAAATGCCTGGCAAGGCCTCTGCTGAAGTGAACCCAGAAGTGTGGGCAGCCCCACGGAAATAGCAAAAATTAGATATGGAACCTCTCCAAATTACTTTGAAGTAACCAGGACAAGTGGCGTCTAAAAGCAATACCCTGTTCCAAGGGAGGCAAGGAAGGGCTTACAGCCTCTTACTGAGTCCCTGCTAAAGGCAGGGCTCTTGGAGCCAGGGATCTCCCTATAACACCCCTATCCTGCCAAACAAGAAAACTGATGGAACCTACAGAATGGTGCAGGATTTAAAAATAATAAAAGAAGTTGTCAAACCAAGCCATCCCATGGTTCCAGATCCTTACACCATCCTGAATCAGATCCCTTCTTCACATCACTATTATGCAGTATTTGACTTGAAGGATCCTTTCTGGGGCTGCCGACCAGAGGGGACCATAAAGAGTATTTTGCCTTTGAGTGGGAACAGGAGGAAGAAGGCAAAAAGGTAAAACAATTGATGTGGATAGTCCTTCCACAGGGATATACAGTCACCAGTTCTGTTTGGGCAAGCCTCGCAGAAAAGTGACCCTGCACAGAAGGGGCCGCAGCAGCAGCAGCCAGGGCTCCACAGCGGGGGAAGCCCCCGGGCCTGCCCACAGATCCTCTGCTGAAATAATCTGGCTGGGCACCCTCCTCTGGCAGCTCCAGCCACTGGGGACCAATCCTCGCTGCCACTGCTTGAGCTTCAGTGCTTTCTGTGCCTGCACTCACCACAGCTGTTGCAGAAGACAAGGTGAGAATTAGACTGGGTGATTGGATTACACCATTAGGATGTTTTTCTTAATACCAATAATCCTGCTTTTATATTGTCAGCCAAGTTTGGGCCAGGGGTGGGAAAATCGATTTTTTTCTTCTTAGGAGAAGTAGCAAAAACCTTCAACCTTAGCAATTGCTGCATCACGAGGGCCAGGAGGATTTGAAGACTGGCCATGGGTGGCCCAGTGGAACCTAAATGGTGGGTCAGCACCCTAAGTGAGGTGCATAATGAGATGGGATTTGGGGACAAAGAAGGAAGTCCATGGCCACTTCATTTTCCTGAAAATGCATTTATTACCTAAGTAGGACAGTGGGCATATTTGTAGGGAAAAGTGTCTGCAAATGGACATTGTCTCCTGGAACAGACTGAATCCCTCCATGCGGTAAACTGATCACTTGTACCCAGCATAGAGGAAAATGGAACCAAACCCAAGCATAGATCTTTAATCGTGGCTGGATTAAGTTTTCCCATGAAGGCTGTACAAAGGTACCCTTAGAGGAATTCCCATAGGATGTTTTGATTTGCCAACAAAGTAATTCTACTACAGACGCCTATATAGGCAGATGGGAATTCTATTGGACATGGCAACATTGAAATGGAACTTGAACCTATTTTCAAAAATTTTGGTCTGGAAGCAATCAGATCAAATGGAAAGGAACACAGTGGGGATGTAACTGTGTCTGGTGGCCAAACACAGGGGCGTGGAGATGCATTTATTGTCTCAATGGCACTGTACTTGCCCAGGGAGCCCTGCAGGGACGGCCTAGAGGGCCTGGGAACATGTTATTTTATCAACAACCCCAAGAAAAGAGAACCTGGAGTGGCACTTTCCTCATGGAAGTTGGGCACTAAAAGGCCATTACTGGACCTGTGGACAACATGCTACCAAAGATTGCCTCCGAATTGGCCAGGGATAGGTTATATAGGACACATTAGACCATTGCTCTTTTTGCTACCACAAGTTCAGCACAATCAGTTGTGAATCCAAGTACATGATGAATTAATTAGAGAAAAGTGGTCAATTGATGCAGCCCTGGCTGGAAGGAGTGCCCCAAAATGGGGAAAAGAGGAACACCCAGCAGAACAAATCCTACAACACCATGGACCAGCTCCTGGGAAACCTAACGACTTCATATCAGGTGTCAGAAAACCCATTTATAATTTGAATTGCATAATCAGATTACAAGCTGTCCTCAAAATAATAACCAACAGACAGCTCCAGCTCCTGACCTTCTCACTGACCAATCCACTCAGATGAGAAACGCAACGTTTCACCCTGGCATGGGATCAGATTCTCTTTTAGCAGAAGGACAAAGAGGTTGTGGAAAATTAAATGACTCAAACTGCTGTTGGTAAAGAGATGACAGTGGAAAAGTGATGTAACAGATAACAAAGGAAATAAGAAAGCAGCTCATGTACTGGTCCAAACGTGGAAAGGATGGGAATGGGACACATTTTCGTGATTCCCTGGCAGACCATGGGTTAAATGAATGCTGTTTCTCCTCTTCTGTGCTACAGCAACTCTCATCTTTTTCCCATGCACCACACCTTGCTGAGTGCAGCTCATTCAGCAGGGGATCAAGGGGATGCAGGTGGCAGCCAGGCCTCCTGATCCAGAAACGGCTACAAAAGGACAGAGAATGAGGTCACTGAGAATAATCCCAAAAGCAAAGAAGGCCCAGGAAGAACAGATTGAGTCAATGGCCGTTGACTCAAACTTTGCAAAGACAATTATTAAGAAAATAAGAAGAGGACGGACTGAAAGGAATTAGATGAATGTTTCTTTACAAACAGGAGGTGTGAATGTGTTTGTAGATTGGGCCAGGGACTTGTAGATAAGGAAATAATGGAAGAAACCATCAATTTCAGAAAATATTTCTAATTGACACGACTGCTGCTCAGTCAAGGTCCTGCTAAATTCCTGAACGTCAAGAAGAACAAAGCCTTAACAGAGCTACGAATATCGTATATTATACAAAAGGGGGGGGTGGCGTGGGTGCATATTAAGGGGGACATGCAGTAGGTGGATCGGGACGTCTGTACCTTCCAAATACCTCAGCAAGTGGGGAAAGGGAGAGGGAGATGCGACCGGGAAAATCTGGATAAAAAGGAGGCTGCGTCCTACAAGAACTGGAGAGACCCCATGGGACATGCCCCATGGCCTCTCCCTTTGTCCATGAAGAAAGTTACTTCCATAGGACTCCTCTGTCTCTTTTGTGCACAGAAACCTCTGGCCACGGGAATTTTCCCGCACAGTCCCGGGGACAGGGCAGCCACCTCTGTCTTACCGATAGGAACCGGGACGAGCCAGCGCTGCTCCGGCACCGGCTCCTGCCGAGGCATCAGCGGGAAGGAGACCGCGGGCAGCCGCTCCCGCAGCGCCCTCAGGGCAGGGGCAACACGGCGCGGACACGGGAGAACGAACCCGCCAGAGGCCCCTCCGCCCGCAGCGAGCCCCGAGCCCCGGCAGAACCGAGCGCGGCTCCCACCTGCGCTGGGGCCGCCTCCGAGCTCCGCCGCCGCCTCACCGGGCTCCGGCCGCTGCCGCCGCTCCCGGGCCCGCACTGACGCTCCGCCAATGGCGGCTCCGCTGCGCCAGCACCGCCCTGGGGGCGGCACCGGGCCCGGGCTTGTCCCCGCTCGGGCCAATCAGCGCGCGAGAACCAGGAGTGACGGCAGAATCGGCCAATCGGAGCGAGGGGCGGGCTCTGCACACGGCACAGACTCGCCCCGCGCTCTCAGCGCCCCCCGGGCTGTGTGAGGGGAAAGCCGGGGATGAGGAACCGCCCTGCAACGGGCCCGGCCCGAGTCGGGATTTATCTGAAAACAGAAACAAAGCTCCCCGCTGCTCCCAGCACGGCTTTCCCGGCCCTGCGTGTTGGGTGGGACTGGCTCCTTGGGAAGCCCTGGAGCCTCAGTTCTCTACCCGCTAATTAGGAGCAATTTATCAGGCTAATTAATGATGCCTAGGCAACAAGATAATGCTTGAGCTATGCAAAAACCTGTAGCTATGCAGAAAGTAGTTACTTTATAACAGGGTATCTGAATGAAGCACTTTTTAGAAATCAGCAAATTTAGCAGAACAAGCTAACTGCAAAAAAGCTAACTACTGGCTGTTTGAGCAGACAATCTTATAGAGCATGCAGAGGAAGCAGGGGTGAAAAGTTCAAGCCCGAGGAAGACTTATGAGCCTTCCTCAAAAATGACCACCAGGAGGCTGACGACCACCTCGTGCAGAAACCGTGCGTGTGCTACGAGGGCTTACATAATCATGGGATTAGAAAATGTGTTGCAATATGAAGGTTAGGAAAGTATAATGTGCACATTCAGTAAAAAAAGCATAAAAGTACTGTGCGAAGAATGAATGAGTTTGTGGTGGAGCTATCCCACTCACTCCCAGCATCGAATAAACAAATACCTGCTCTATTGGCCTTATACTATGGAGTACTGTTTTCTTGCCTAGATTTCGGGCATCATTAATTGTTGTTTGATTATCCCTGAGCTGCTTTGCTCCTCTGCCAGGCACAGGCCAGCACGGGCTCAGGGGCTGCAGGGTTGCCCCATCCTGGCGGGGCTCAGTGCACCGCTTTCATTTCCCCCAAAAATAGAAGGCCACCCCAAACCCCTTTGGCTGAGTGCACGAGGGCCGAGATATCCGGCAGAAAACTCCCAAAATCGTTTTTGCCCAGCTTGGGAAGAACAACCTAAACCAAACGGAAGTGCAACCCCCAGCAGCGCCTCTCTGCCGCCCCAGCTGAAGCCCTCGCTGGCTGCTCGAGCACTGGGAAGGGGCTCAGCTCCCGGGCACCGGCTCGGGGCGCAGCTCCCGGGCAGCCCCACGGCCCCCACGGCAGCTCCAAGGCTCCGGCAGCCGGGATGGAACGTGGGAGGGGGAGCAGGGCAAGGGACGGGGCTGTCGGTGCCAAGTGAACACAAGGGACAGCGGGGACACTTCACAAGCATTTAATGCAAAAGATAAAATCAGAAGGAAGACAAAAACAACAGCAACAGTGGCACCATAGCACAGGGCCACAACAAGGACGTGTCCCACTGGAGTGGGGTGACGCTGGCCCGATGCCAGGCACCCACCAAAGCCGCTCTCTCACTGCCCTTCACAGCCGGACAGGGGAGAGAAAATTTCACCAAGGGTTCGTGAGTTGAGATAAGCACCATGAGAGATCCCTCACCACACACCACCACAGGCAAAACATGCTTGAAATTAGAGATGTGAATTGAATTTATTACTAACAAATTCAGAGCAGGATAAGGAGAAGTAAAAGAAGACCCTTAAAAACACCTTCCCCCCACGCCTCCCTCCTTCCAGTTCTACCTCCTACCCCGGCAGTGCAGGGAAACAGGGAATGGGGGCCATGGTCAGTTCATCCCACGTGGCTTCTCTCTCTGCTCAGGAACAGGAATCGTTCCCCTGCTGCACCCTGGGGTCCCCCACATGGGAGAGTTTTCCAGGAACTTTCCCAACCTGAGTCCATCCCATGGGCAGCAGCCCCCTCACTCTGCTGCAGTGTGGGTCACTCTGCCACAGGGTCAATCCTTCAAGGACAGGCTGCTCCGGCAGGGCCCCTCTCTCCACAGGTCTCCCACAGGATCACAGCCTCCTCTCAGGAATCCTCCTGCTCTGGCAGGGGCTCCCCCAGGGGCTGCAAGTGGATCTCTGCATTCAGCACCTTTGTCTTTGGAGCCACCAGGGATCGGCTCTGCTGGACATGAAGGAGGCTTCTGGCAGCTTCTCTCAGAAGTCACCCCTGCAGACCAAAACCAGCCCCTCCTCAAGCGGGGATCTCCAGGGCTTTTCCTCCTCCTCCATCCGGCCACGCCTTGGGAAAGACAAATCCTGGTTTGGGGGGAAAAACAAGGGTTGAGTGCCTTGGGTTTGGGATTCCTCATGACCAAGTCCATTTCAGGAAGTTACCAGCTGTTTTGTGCCCAAACCACCACGATTTAGCCCAAAGAAACCCTCCCAGGAGTTTTCCTTCTCTGGTCTCTCCACTTTGGTGCTCTGGAGGTCCCTCCTTTCCTGGGCTGATGGGGGTCCCGTGCCTCCTGGGGTTCCCCCTCTCCAGGGTCCAGCTTAGGCATCATCTGGGAGGGTTTGGGGGACCCAGGGGTCCCTTCTCCCTTGATTTTCGATTTCTGGGTTCCAGGGCTCCCAGGAGTCCCTCCTCTCCAGGCTCCCCCCATCTTCAGGCTGCTGGTGGTCCCCCAGCTCCAATATCGCCCCTCTCTGCTCACCCCACTCCAGGGGTCCTGGAGTTCCCCTCCACTGCTCTCCCGGTGGCCCAAGACCAATGTCCCCCCCATGCCCCAGCACTGAGCGATCGCTATATGGATCCCACAGTATCCACCAGCTTTGGGATCCCGAGAGATCCAAACATCTTCCCCTCAAA
>VXAD01003538.1:0-12115 GCA_013399195.1 Dicrurus megarhynchus
CAAACCACAAACACAAAACACACAGGGAAACACACACAGACACACACACCCACACAGAGATACACACATACACACACGGACACAGAGGCACACACACAGCCACACACAGATACACACACACCCTCTGCTGGCAGCGACACCCTGGCGTGCAGCCGCACACACAAACACACGGACTCATAGACACATGGACAGACATATGGACAGACAGCGGCAGACTCACGGACACGCAGACACACAGAGACAGACAGACACACAGACATGCAGCCAGACACACGGACACACAGCTGCACACATGGACGCACAGAGACAGACGCACGGACAGACAGACATGCAACCAGACACACAGACACACACACAAACATGCAGACTGACAGACACACAGACACACACAGCCATACTGACAGCCAGACGCACAGACTCACAGACACACAGACACGCACAGAGACTCACAGACAGATTCACCGACACACGGACACACACAGACCCATGGACACATAGACAGACTCAGACACACACACGGAGTCACAGGCAGACTTAGGGACACACACACAGACTCAGACACACACAGAGGCTGACACAGGCAGAGGTGAACAGGCACACTCTGGTGGTGCAGGTGCACACCCACACCCACACCCAGTGCACTGTTGGCTGTGGGGCCGTGGGCAGGGGTTACCCTGGCAGGGCTCTGGGAGGGGGGAGACCCCAGGCTGTGGGGTGTGAGGATGCCCCAAGCAGGGCTTTGGGACAGGGGAGACCCCAGGCTGTGGGGTGTGAGGATGCCCCAAGCAGGGCTTTGGGGCAGGGTTATACCCCAGGCAGGGCTCTGGGGAAGGGTGGGTGGCACCCCAGACAGGGCTGTGAGGCACAGGGGTAGGGGCAGGGTTATACCCCGGTCTGTGGGACAATGGCAATACTCAATACCGGGGCAGGTGGGGAGAGATAACCCACGTAGGAGTGGGGGGTAGGAGGGAGGGATACCTCTGGGTAGGGATATGGGACAGGGGGAATACCCCAAGTAGGGCTGTGGGGCAGGGGAAGAGTGGCATACTCGAGGCAGGTGTATGGGGTAGGAGCTACTGGGGCAGAGCTGGGGTGGGACGGGGCAGCGAAACACCGCAGCCCCTGACCCTGCAATCAGAGCCCCACACATGGCGTCCCCACTTTGTCATCCCAAATTGCCCAAAGTACAGGCTGTGTCCAGTGCCGTGCCGGCCTGGGGCAGCTGCTGCCGCCTGACTCACGATGGAGGAAGGGGCAAATCACCGGGGTTTCGGGGTGCCGGCCACCCCCGGCAGGACACATTCTTGTGGTGAGCAAACCAGTCACCGGTGTTTACTGAGGAGCTGAGAAGGGCCAGCGTCCCTGGGGGATTCCTGGGAGCACCCCCATCCCAGCTGCTGCATCTCCCTCCCTGGTGCAGTCCCTCTGCACTCCCGCACAGCTGGGGAGGGATGTGGAGTATTCGAGTCCCTCGGGATGGGGACAAAGTGTGGTGGCTGCAAGCACTCAGTGGTGACACGGAGACAGGTTTGCTCCACTGTGATGCAGAGACCCCAAACAAATGTCAGACCCAAAGGTCACGGGAGCATCACCGGTTTGGAGGCCCCAAAGGAAGGACCCGCTGCAGCATCCCCCATCCTTGCATCCAGCACCCGGCAGCACCCCGGGGGTGAGCAGGAGGTGACGGCAGAAACCGCCCCGGGCGCCGCGGGGCCGCGTCCCGCTCACGTGCGCGGCGGGGCTGGGGTGTTCCCCGCCGCTGCGGTCGGGAGTTCCGGCGCGTTCCCCCCCGGGGGAGCGGGGCCGGGCCGGTAAATGCCGCCTCGGCTGCTTATATTTCAGGCGCGGGGCTGCTGGCTCTGCCCCGGCCAGGGCACACAGGCAGCCCATTGTTGGAGCCCCTTCGGCGCGGCGGGAGCAGGTGAGGCGGCTCCGAGCATCAATGGCAGCTCTGTCTGCCGGCGGGGCGGGGAGGGAGCTGCGGCACACGGGGGCTGGGGGCGGCGGGGGGCATGGACCAGCGGGATGTGGCAGGGGGCTGGTGGCTCGCTGGGGGATGCTGGGCCATGCCTGGGGCATCCCCACCCCGACAGCTCTGATCGGCTTCCCCAGGCCTTTGCCGTGGCATCCCGCTTCCTCCGAGCATCGCCCCTGCGAGACCCCCATTGCACCGCCCGTGACCCCCTTCCTGATCCATCATCTCCCCCATCCCTTCGCCAACCACCTTGGCAGCGCCTGGGGCTGTTGTCCCTGTTGGGAGCCACTTGTTGCTCAGAAATTGGACAGAGTTTTGACTTTCAGAGCAACTTCAGGCCGAAGGTCCCATTTCTCCCCGCAGGGACCCCGCAGGTCCCGGCGCGCGGCTCCCCTCCCGATAAGACTTTGCTTTCCCATAGCGAGAAACAACCTGACTGTGCATATTTGAGTCGGTCGGAGGGGTTTATGTTGGGCAAGGATGCTTTTTGGGAACATTCAGTCTCTGGGCTGCCGGTAACTAATCCTCAGCCTCCGGCGGGGAGAGGCTGCCCCGCTCTTCACGGGCTGAGCAGGAGGGCTGTTGGCCGTGCCTCGCTTGGCAGATGTGAAGCCAGAGGTCCCGGTGGATCATCGTTTGCTGGCAAGTCTCACCTGCCTTTTTGGGACCTTGAGGTGGCCGGGTTGGTGGGTCCATGCGTGGGTCCTGGGGGATGAGGGGCTCTCGGCTCAGGGGCATGAGGTGTGTGAGGTGGGACTGTCACCCGTGTCCTGGGCAGGGATGTCCCCAAACCCTTTTTGGCAGGAGAGTCGTGTGCCAAGCCCTCTCTCTCTGCGGGGTGTCCTCTGCCCTGAGCAAGGTCAGGGTAACACAGCCTCTTCTGTGCACCCAGCAGTGCCTGGCATTGTGGTGACACTGGGTTTAATGTCAACTCCCTGCCTGGGAATGGCCTCACTGCCCAGCTGAGGGGCTGCAGTGCGTCCCTATGCTGGTGAATCCAGGACAAGTGTCAGAAGGTGTTTCCTGATGGATATGCCAGGACGGGAGCTCTGCCCTCACCGACCCTCTTAGTGCAGTGGAACAGGGATGGGAGCCCAGACTCTCACATGTCCTTCAAATCCCACTGGATTTGGGGCAGGGCATCCACACCTGTCTGGGTGCTGGGGCAGGTGCTGAGGGTGCAGGCTTGGGATGGGTTGAGTGTGTTGAGCACCCTGTTTTGGGGTGGAGGGGCTCCCTGCTGAGCAAGTGGGCTGTGGTCCCACCAGGACATGTGCCTGTGCCATGGCTTCTTGCAGGTGACACTGGGGCAAAGCTGGGACAGGGGTCCTGAAGAATGCACTGGGAATGAGCACGGGGATGGGGCTGTGGGGTTGGTGTCCATGTGGGGCTGCTGTCCATGGAGTGGTTGCCCTGGATGGCATGTCCTGAGGTGCTCGGTGGTCCCACCTGTGCTGCAGCACCATCCTCGGGCTCCAAGGCCACTGGGGTCGGCTGTTGCTCCTCCGCTCTGTGCCGAGCCGGTGTCTGTCGGTCCTGCTGTGCTGGCGACACGGGGCTGGCAGTGCTGTCCAGGCAGGTGTGTCACTCGGGAACGTGGGGAAGGGCACAGGGGCTGCCCCTGTGTGGCAGCTGCCAGTTGGAATATCTGTCACGTTCCAGCATTAATTACAGTAATTTGCTGTCAGAGGCCGTGCTGGCGCCTGCTCTGCCTCTGAGGGGGAGTATGAGCAGCTCAAGCTTTGATGCTCCATGCGTGGGGGAGTCCCTGTCCCCACCTTGCCTTCTGTCCCCAGCCCAGAGACATGTCCCCACGTGCCTGCGGGGACACGGCCCATGCGAGCCACACACACACGGGCGTGTGCTTCTCTCCAACCCCAAATAATGTGGTGGTTACAGCAGCTGGCTGGGAGGTGAAAGCCTCAGGCAGAGTCTGGCCCCGGCGGGGATGCTCTGGAGCCCTGTAGATTAAAGGGAGCCCTTGACCACAAGGCTCTGGCCCCAGGGTGGACACTCTGGTATGTGAGCAATGTGGGCGTTCCAGCAGGACAGAGGGACGGAGCCTGGGCAGCTTCTCCAGCACAAGTCAGGCAGGCAGGACCCTGACCATCCCCTTAGGCTGGGGTCTGCTGTGAGAGATGGGTGCCCCCAGGCATCCTCCTGACACTGCAGTGCACAGGCCACCAGGTTTGTCCCAGCACACTGGGACGTGATGCCCAGGGACATCCTGGCACGAGCAGCAGCAGCTCCAGAGTCCGTCACACCAAGCAGATCACAAGTGGTTGGATCGTGATGGTAACCCCAGTGTTCGGGAAAACTAAGATTATCTCAGTGCCTCTTATCTTTTCAGAGGCCCAGGATTAAGCTGGGGTGATGAAACAGTGCAATGTCCGTCTGTCCGTCTGTGCCGTCTGTCTGGTGTTGTGCTGCGCCTGTGCAGGGTGCTGCAGGGGCTCAGAGGGAGCAGGAAGGGGACCTGTGTGGGAGTCATGGATTAAAGGAGGACAGGTCAGCTTCAGTATGGCATCAGTGCTGGCACTGGTATTGGCATCGGCACTGGGATCAGTGGGTATGGCACTGGGACACTGCGAGGCCACCTCTGCCCCTCACAGCCCCAACCCACCCAACCCCACCACGCAGGCAGTGGGACGTGGGCAGAGCTGGGGCTGAGGGTTGCTGTGTGAACCCTGGCTCGGCACTGGAGCACAGGTGGGATGGGTTTGGGGTCTGCCCCCCCTGTTGCCCCAGGCAGTGCTGTCTCTCCTTCGTGGGGAACCGGCAGCTGCTCCAACTGGTTTGTGGGTCTGGGCGGTGACACCTCCTGCCCGAGGCCTAATGGAGGGCAGGGAAGTGCCGGTACGGACGCCAAGGAGCAAACAAGAGCCGCTTGTGTCCTGCCGGGCACAGAGCCCAGCAGCCGGAGGGGACAATGTGCTGCTCCCCCAGCACGGGGCCATGGGGGGGGCCAGAGTCTGGGCTGACATTGGAGCAGTCATCATGAGCTGGAGGGAAACTGAGGCATGAAGGCGTGAAGGGATCCCATGTAAGTGATGGAGCAGAAGGTGCTGGCAGTGGTGGCAGAGGCATCCCGGTGCCTGGACACCGGCTCTTCCCCTTTAGCATCCCGGGCTGAGCCCCAGCGCTGCCCTGGCCATGTCCTGCCTGCCCGCAGCAATGGGATGCACTCCTGCACCTGGGTGGCCTGATCCCGGTCCCCTGCGTCCTCCTCCGTGGGAGCAACTGGGATATTAAGTGTCATCGCTGCAGGGAGAAATACAAGTGGAAGAATCCCGGGAAACTGGTTCTACCCCTCCGTCCGGTGCCGGCGGCAGGCCGGCGGCTGCGGCGGCGCTCCTCCCTCGGCAGAGGCATATAATGCCTGCCATGGTCCCGGCAGCCGGCACTGCGCGGCGGGAGGCGGGCAGGGGAGCGGGCAGCGCGCGATGGCCTCCATGGGGATGCAGGTGCTGGGCATCGCCCTCTCCGTCATCGGCTGGTTGGCCTCCATTCTCTGCTGCGCGCTGCCCATGTGGCGGGAGACGGCCTTCGTCGGGAACAACATCGTGGTGGCGCAGATCATCTGGGAGGGGCTGTGGATGAGCTGCGTGGTGCAGAGCACGGGGCAGATGCAGTGCAAGGTCTACGACTCCATGTTGGCGCTGCCGCAGGACCTGCAAGCCGCCCGTGCCATGGTGGTGGTGGCCATCGTCCTGGCCATCCTGGGCACCCTGCTGGCCGTCGCCGGCGGCAAGTGCACCAATTGTGTGGAGGACGACACCGCCAAAGCCAAGGTCATGATCCTCTCCGGCATCATCTTCATCGTCGCCGGTATCCTCATCCTCATCCCCATCTCTTGGTCAGCAAACAGCATCATCCAGGACTTCTACAACCCGCTGGTCTCCGACTCGCAGAAGCGGGACCTGGGCTCGTCCCTCTACGTGGGCTGGGCGGCCTCGGCGCTGCTGCTGCTGGGGGGGGGGATCCTGTGCTGCACCTGCCCCCCCCGCGGAGAGAAGCCCTCCTCCGCCAAGTTCACGGCTGCTCGCTCGCTGCCAGCCAGCAACTACGTGTAGGAGCCGCCGCGCCTGCCTGGAGTCCCTGGCCGCTCCGGGGAGCGGGGACCTCCCGGGACACTCAACCTCCCCGTCTGGGCCGGGACCGGCCGGGCGCCGGCGCGGTGCGAGGGAGGACAGACAGAGCCGCCTTTGTTCCACTGGGATTCAAGCCGGTTCTTTAATCTCGGTTGAGACAGGGAACAAGGAGATCCTGTCCTGGCTGCCCGCGGTGGGAGTCCTGCTCCCCCCGGAGCATCCAGCTGAGGCATCTTCTCCGAGACACCACCTGATCCCCTCCTCGAGCATTTCCTGGCTCCCGGTATCGGGGTGCGCCATGTGGTGACACAGCTCGCAGGAGCCCGTCCCACGGGTGGCACAGGGCTCTCTCTCCCCGCGTGAAGCTCCCCGGGACGTGTCTGTCCCTCGGGGTGGGTGGCGGTGTCGGTGCTGGTAGGGACAGCGAACCTGTCCCACGGTCACGGGGACGTGGTGGCTCTGCAGACCCCGGCAGGGTCTTGAGGGGTGACAGGGGCTCTCACCTGCCTGTTCCCTAAATTTTGACTTTGACCTACTTTCGGGGCTCGGAGCGGCCGTACCGAGTGTGATTTCTCGCGGCAGCTCCCCAGGGCGGGGGCATCATTATCCTGGGAGTGGGAAGGCAGCGGCCGGGCTGGGAGAACCGGTCGGGGAGGCGGGACCGGAGCGGGGCTGTGCCCCCGCATGGAGGGGGCGACTCCCAGACCCGACTCCATCGCCCCAGAGTGGGGTGCCCGGGGCCGGGAGTGGGGTCTCACGGTACCCCTGGCCGTGCTGCCGTCCGTCCTCGTGTCCAGCCTTCCCGCATTAAACGGCAGCTGCTCAGACCCCGCTGTGCCTCGTGTTCTTTACCCTCTCCGACACCCGCCTGGGTGGTGGGACAGCCCGGTGCTCTGTGCCCTGGGCTCCCGCCCCCCTGAGAGATCACCCAAATCTGCTCCTTGGAGCCTCGTGAGATCCCCGCCGCCTGTTCCAGCCCTGGCATCACTCGCCGCTCCCCTCCCGAGCGGCCCCGGGGGTGACAGCGNGGCGGGTCGGGGCGCGCTGGCCCCGGGGCCACCCCAGAGCCCCGGCTGGGAGCGCCCCGGGCCCGGCGTGGGCAGCGCCGGGTGTTTTGCCTATCTCGCTTCCGGCACGGCAAGTGCTCCTCTGGCTTGGGAACATCCTTCCTTCCCACCTCGGGGCTCGTGGGGACGAGGGGTGACTCCACCTGGCTCTGGGTGTTTCATCTGGATCTGAGGGCTGGAGGGCTCTCAGCTCCCCAGTCCCTTCACGGGGCACGGGAATGGTGGAAAATATGCCTGTAACCCTGTGCTGCTGGCGGCCAAGTGGGAATGTCGAGCACCCCTGGGGATCCATGGAGCCACCACCTGTCCCCCGGCAGGCGGTCATACACCCTGGTTTGGGTGTTTCCTGTGGCCCAGGTCCCGCTGGCTGGGGAAGGGCGCCCAGGATGGCTCCCATCATCCTGGCCCCTGCCTGCCTGGAGTGCAGGGAGAGGGACTGTGATTTTGGCCCAAAGGGGTTGCAAAGTCCCAGTGCTGGGTGTCCATCAGGCTGCTTAGGGATGAAAGGTGCTGGGGAAGGAGTGAGGATACAACTGGAGAGGAGAGGCTGAAGTAACCGAAACTGGGACAGGGGAAATGATGGTGAAACCTCTGGCAAGAGCCGCAGGGTGTGCCGGGCACAACCGATACCCCGCTGAGCTCAGGGCCATAAAACCCCGGCTGGTCCCAGCCGCCAAGCGCAGCGCAGGCACCCAAGGGTGAACTCTGCTCCGTGAGGGGCTGAGCTGGGTTTGGGCTGAGCCAGGGCCACAGCGGTCACATGTGACCATGATGGAGCTGCCAGTGTGTCCAACATGTGTGCCTGTACCAGCCACCCCTTTCCCAGGGACACCACCTGTGGTGACCCCACAGCCCCTCACCAGGGTTTGCCCTCTTGGGACTGCTCCGGGGTGGTTTTGCAGGAGGTGCTGAGCCCCAGAGCCGGGATTGGAGTAGAGCTGAGCTCTGACCTGTTTCCATTTCCTCCTGGAGAGAAGATCCCGGGTCCAAAGGGCGCTGTAGCACAGCTGTGAGGGCAAAGCCAAACAGGGAGCAGGCAGTGCTGAGGGGGGTGGGGGGCTGCCTTCCCTGCCCATGCCCCTGGCATGAGGCTCGTGGCCAGGGAGGCTGAGCACCAGTGGTGGAGTGGGACGCGGGGTGGGCACTGGGGGACGGCCAGTGACATGGGGTGAGTGTGGGGTCAGGGGTTTGCACTCCGGAGCACTGGGGGATGGGCACAGCGAGCCCCCCATCCTGCTCCCCAAAATCCATCCCTTCCCTGACACCTGCCATGCCCTGGAAGGGGCGATGGCAGAGGCTGCGCTGTGCTGTGGGGACAGTGTGGGGGCCAGTGTGACACACAGGGGCTCCTGTGCCTTGGCCTGCTCGGGCCCTGGGTCCTCAGTGCCACACGTGTCCCCTCCTGTCCTGCAGCAGCACTGCCCCATGACATTCATGCCCCCATGCCCCTTGAGTCCCCATGTCACTCATGTCCCCGTGCTGTCCTGCAGCCATTCCCACCCCGGTGGGGAGCAGGACACACCAAAGCCCATGCTGTCCCTGACTGGGGGCTGGGCCTGTGACACCTGTGCCCTGTCCCCGCAGGAGCTGTCGATGGCGATGATGACCATGCAGATGGGAGGGCTGATGATGGCCGCGCTGGGCTGGCTGGGCTCCATCCTCACCTGTGCCCTGCCCATGTGGAAGGTGACGGCCTTCATCGGCTCCAACATCGTGGTCGCCCAGGTGTTCTGGGAGGGGCTGTGGATGAACTGCGTCTACGAGAGCACGGGGCAGATGCAGTGCAAGGCCTACGACTCCCTGCTGGAGCTCACCTCCGACCTGCAGGCTGCTCGTGCCCTGGTGGTCACCTCCATCTTTGTGGCCTTCCTCGCCTTCCTCATGGCCCTCTCGGGAGCTGACTGCACCCGCTGTGTGGATGACAACGGCACCAAGACCAGGATCTCTGCGGTGTCAGGTGTCATCTTCATCATGGCCAGCATCATGCTGCTCATCCCAGTCTCCTGGTCTGCCAACAGCATCGTCAGCAACTTCTACAACCCCATGGTGCCCGAGGCCCTCAAGAGAGAGCTGGGGGCTGCCCTCTACATCGGCTGGGCCTCCAGTGCCCTGCAGCTCTTCGGTGGGGGCGTCCTGTGCTGCTCAGGATCCCAGTCTCAGCAGGACCCCTACCCCAAGAAGTACAGGGCAGTGAAAACTTGCGGCCCGATGGGCTATGCCATGAAGGACTACGTGTGAGCCACTGTGCCCAGGTGCCAGCCCAAGGCAGAGCACCACTGTCCCTGTCCCGTGTCCCCATGCCACCCCTGCCCATGCACTGCCTCCTCCTGCCCATCCCCACGCTGGCTGACCCCCAGCACGGTCCCCATGTGTGCCCTTCCCCAGGGCAGGGACTATAAACATCCTGGTGCCACCAAGGCTGCCTGGGCTCATTTTGAACAGCGCGGTGTGGGGAGGATGGTGACGCGTCCTGGGGGTGCTGTGCCCTGCCAGCTGCTGCGTTCCAGCACCTGGAACATCCCATGTGCCCCTGGGGATCAGCAGTTGCCAGCTGGGGTGCTCCTGGTGTTCCCTGCAGCAGGAAACTGAGGCAGGGAGAGGATGCTGGGAGCTGAGAGAGGCGCAGGGGGACACCAGGGGCTCTGAGCCCCCATGGACTGGGAGGGGACCCCAGAGAAAGGCTGAACCGCCCCTCCCAGGCTCCTGGCCACCCACCCTGGAGGGTCTGCATTGCCATTGCTCTGGGAACAGCACACAGCAGGCAGACAGCAGGGACAGGGGTTTATTGAACAGGCAAGCGCAGGGCTGGGGACAGCCACGAGCCCCGGCTGCCCAGGGGACAGCGCTGGAGACAAATGGGGAGGGAGCAGTAGGACAGCTACAGATGGACACAGGGACCCCAAAACATGGGGGACAAAGCACAAGGGTGACAAGAGCCATGGGGAGGGCGAATGGGGAAGATGTGGGATGCCCTGGGTGAGGGACAGGGACAGACACAGCCATTGCCTCACACTGGGGAAGAGCTCCTGAGGGGAAGGATGCAATGGTTTCACAGGAACATGGGAACAGGATGAGCAGGAACAGGTCTGAGGGAAGGGAAAAATGAAAAAAACCCAAATATTCCAGCAAGAAATTTGGGTAAAAAACTTCCCAAGGGAGCAGTGGAGGAGGAACTGTGGAGGCAGCCCAGCAAGGGGCTGGGGGAACAGGCTGGGCAGGCACTGCTGGGTGGCTCCTGGGTGGGGAGCAGCCACGAGCTCCCCAAATTCCTCCCAAACTAATTTTCCACCCAGACCATTAACTACAAAGCTGTGGGAAAAAGAGAGATTCCAGCAGCTGTTGTGTGATGAAAGGCGGATGTGGCGCTTGGAAAGCCTCTCCAGCTGGGAGCCACCTTGGCATTGCTGCTCCGGCTCTGGATATGGAGGCTCCTGCACCTCAGGGCTGGGTTCATCCCCGGGCAGGATGAGGATGGGAGGCCATAGCACACAGCGATGGGGACCCACCCCAAACAGTTCCCAGGTAAAGACTCTGGGGGTGGGAGATGAAGAAGGATCCAGATTTTGACCATGAGTGCTGAGGTGGGTGAGGTGGGGAGAAGACATCCAGGACTGGACATGCCTGGGAAAACAGCCATGTGGGTCTGTGAGATGTCATGGTGAGCGCTGAGGTGCTGGGGACAATGCCTGAATGTCAGAGCTAAAGGTGGTGTCCAGGAGACCCTGGCGATTCCAGGAGACCCTCCCCGTGCCGAGGAGAAGACAACGGCCCCAAGCCCAGACCTCGGGGAGAAGGAACCAAGGAAGGGAATGGGGAAAATCCCCCATAATATTGTCACTCCCAGCAGCTGCCCTGCTCCAGGAGGGGGTCACTGGGCTCAGTTTTATAAGGGGCCAAGTGCTTACCCCCCCTCCAGAGCCATGCTGGCTCTCAACCCTCCTCCAGGTGGGGTACAGGGCACTTCTGGTAGATGTAGACCACTCCGGAGATGTAGCCGGTGCCATGGGTGCTCTCCTCCTCGGTGGTGGCCCTCTCCCAGTACTCCACCTCCTGGGCCAGCAGCTTCTGCCAGGCTCCGCTCCGCTCCAGCTGCTCCAGCGCCGCCTCCAGCCCCGCCTTGTACCGCAGGTTCGAGGGGTTGCTCCTCGTCGTCAGGCACAGGAAGCCGCCTGCGGGACAGGAGAGAGGTAACACTGACACAGGGTGTCCCTCTCTGGGGATGGCATCCCCTGGCACGGGTGGGGACACGGGGAGGCACTGAGAGCCTGCCAGGAGACAGGGCATGGACAGGGCAGTGGGCAGGGCAGTGGGCAGGGCATAGACAGGACAGCAGGCAGAGATGGGCAGGACTAGGGGCCGATGTCATGCCTGAGCACAGGCTGTCACACACCAGCACTGCTGCTGCCACCTCCTACCCTGTCCCGCTGCCCGGACCTGGCAGTGGGCAGGGTCAGGGACCCCGTGCCATCGCCCGTCCCTTGGCAGCAGGGACAAGGCCACGTCCCAGCTGTGCCAGGGGTCCAGGGTCCAGCGGGGGACCCACATTCACCGGGGCCCGGTGTCCTCATCCCACCACCCCGGAGGTCCCAGCGGGGAGGGAACACGGGCCCCCCTTACCCGGCTTGGTGACCCGCAGCAGCTCCGGCAGCACCGTGCTCGGCACCTGCCCCTCGCCCAGGGCCCCCACCACCGTCACGGCGTCGTAGTGCTCTGCGAGGACACGGGGCGTCACGGGGGTGCCCTCCGGGGCTCCCCCCGCCCGGTGCCGGCCCGTCACCTTCGGGACACGCGGGTGTCACCGAGGGGTCCCTCCGGGGTCCGGCCCCTCCCGTTACCTGCGGGCGCGGGCAGCGGCTCCGCGCCCAGGACACAGAGCCGCAGCTCCTGGTAGAGCCCGGTGCTCCGTGCCTGCTCCAGCATCCCCGCGCTGCCGTCCACACCGTGCAGGCAGCGGAACCCGCGCCGGTGAAGCTGCGGGGACA
>VXAD01003538.1:12134-35722 GCA_013399195.1 Dicrurus megarhynchus
CTGCGGGGACAGAGGCACCGTCATCCCCGCCCTGTTCCGTTATCCCCGGCCCGCCCCGCCCCGCCCCGTCCCGCCGGTACCTCCCGCGCTACGAGCCCGGTGCCGCAGGCCACGTCGAGCAGCCGCGCCTCGGCGCGCGGTGCGGGAAAGGCGAAGGAGAGCGAGGCGGCGGCGAGATGCGGTGCCCGGTACTCCAGAGCCGCCACATCCTGCGGGGACACGGCGGTCAGCGGGAACAGCCGCGGCCCCCCGGCGCTCCCGTCCCCGCGGTGTCCCCGGTACCTGCTCGTAGCGGGCGGCCCAGCCGTCGTAGAGCCGCAGCCGTTCGGGCAGCGCCGACCCCCGGTGCACCGCGGCCACCCGGTCCCGGACCGCCGCCGGCAGCCCCATCCCGGTGCCGGCCGGGCCCCCCCGCGCCCCATTGACCCGCAGCGGACACGCCCCCGCACCATTGCGCAGGGGCTCCGCCCGGGACACGCCCCCCGCGGCCCATTGGCTCCGCCTCCCGCTCAGGACACGCCCCCAACGCGCGTTTCCCCAATGACCCCGCCCAGGACACGCCCCCACGGACACGCTATCCCCGTCCGGGCCACNGACCCCGCCCAGGACACGCCCCCACGGAACACGCTATCCCCGTCCGGGCCACGCCCCCTCACGCTCCATTGGCTCCGAGTCCCCGCCCCGGTCACGCCCCCCGCACTCCATTGGCCATCGGAGCTGCCCCTAGAGCGGGATCGGGGCATTGGGAGGGACCAAGTGCGCCGCGTACAGTGGGGGCAAGGGCCAGGTGTCCTGGGTCTCGACCACGTGTCTGAGTGGTGACCAAGCGCCCCAGGAAGGTGTCAAGTGCCCTGGGGGCATGACCATGTCCAGGGATGGTGACATCAAATGCCCTGGGGCCGTGGCACCGAATTCCCACGGCGGGTGGCGCCAGGAGCCCCAGGGCTACCACTTTCTCCCAGCAGTGTCCGCTGTTTCTGCTGCTCTGTCACTTGTAGGGGTCAGTTCCCGTTGCGTCACTCATGTCCCAAGCGCGCGGACAGTGCCCTGGACAGGTCACCTCCTGCCCGGCCCCTGGCCCCAGCCCCACACGGCCCCAGTGCTGCGCTGTCACCTCCATCCTGCATCCGCATATTCTTCCTACACTCCGACCGTCACCCAGCGCGGCCACCAGCCGAGCCCGCCCCGTCCCACTGTGTGTGGCAGTGACAGCCCGGGACTAGCCCCGGGGAGGAGGCCACCCACCACCGGGGCAGGTCCTCCTTGTCCTGACCTGCCCATCCCGCTCCCACGGGGCGGGGGTCATTCTGCACTGCCCCTCGGGGACAGAGGACAGGAGCAGGGAGTGCCTGGGACGGAGGAGGCACATCCTGGCTCCTGCGAGGAGCAGGGAGTTGGAATTGATGATCCCTACTGGGTCCCTTCCAGCCCGAAGTGTGCCATGATGTATAATCTACGTGAAGTTTGGGTTTTGCTCAGAGCAAGAAACACTCCCGAGAAACAGCGCGATGCACAGGGAGGGGTAGGATGTCCCCTCCGGATCACAATTTCCAGGAATGCCTGATCCAGGTGCCCGACATTGGTAACGTTCCGTATCCAGCTCCTGAAGGGCTGTCCCTGGGGGGTCACTGCGGGAGTCCCCTGTCAAACCAACCTTTGGTGTCGCAGCGAGGATGAGGGACAAGCCACAGCTGTGCCCATCGCCTCTGGCTGTTTCCAGCAGCGAAACAGACGGATCCAGCCGCTAATTAGTGACGGATTCAGCTGCTAATTAATGACGGGAAGAAAATGCGGTTCCCTGATGGAGCCGGTGGCTGCCCCAGGCCGCGTCGGTGGCTTTGTCACCTCCTCTGCGGTCCCCGTGTCCTCCTGCTTCTCTGCCCTTCCCTCCCTGGGGAGCTGCCCGCGGTCACACGCGGGGACAGCTCAGCCCCGCGGCGGGCAGTGCTGGCCGGGGCCCTCGAGAGGGAGCCCTCCGCCCGCGGGACGGACCCCACGCCCGCCGGGCTCCGGTGTCACGCCCGGGGACGGCCTCGGAGAATTCCTGGCGGAGCGACAGAGGACCGTGCGGGGCTGGGGGCGGCACGGGCTCGGCCCGTGACAGCAGGGACCGTCCCCCCACCTGAGGACACCGGGATGGCTCCCAGGCGGTGTCCAGGGGGCTGCAGCCCTGTGATAGCTCCTGCCACTGTTCACGAGCATTTTGTCCCCTCTGCTGCCACCAGCGTGGGCCCAATTCTGTCCCTCGTGCTTGGCGTCCCCGGGAGGGCTGCGGCCTCAAACAACGGCTCTCAGCCTTATCGTGGTTCCCACCACTAATCGAACCTTCCTTTACAAAGCCCGCCCCTGGCTCTGCTGGCCCCAGGGGCCACTGGGCCTTGCCTTCCGCAGCCGGGACCCGCACGGACGCAGCCCCGAATTAGCCGGTGCTTTCCCAGGCATCCCCTTCCGGGGCTGGCTGGCTCTGTCACAGCACAGCTGTGCAAACATCTGCACCCCGTGCCACCACCACGGCTCTGGGCTGGCTGCGACCCAGCTCGGGCCAGCCGGGGTCTGCACTGGACCTGCTGCCAGCACTGGATACTCTGGGCTGTCCCTGCTGGCGGCAGGGGACAGAGGTGGCAGCAGGCTGTGGCAGGTTGGAGCGTCCCATGGCTGGTGCCGGTGTGAGGCTGGACTTTGTCCTGACACGTGGCCTGGCGCTGGCGGGCTCCCTCTGGGTCACAGAACATCCTGTTCCTGTGGTGCAGCTCCTTGGGGCACTGTCCTTGTCCCCTGCCTGGGGACAGGGCTCTGTCTGTGCCCTGATGGGGTGCTGGGACCCTGGGGCCCAGTTAAGCTGTCCTGCTGGAGTGTCCCCACCACCCCTCAACAGGAGCTGGGGGGACATGTGTCCCCAAGGCAGGGGCTGAGCCCCCCGAGCCCACAGACCTGGGGTGGGACCTTGCCTGCCCTCCCTCCCCAAGGAGCTGGTGCAGGGGTGGAAGGGTAGCTTGGGTGGGTCCCTTGCCTTCAAATCTGCCACTAAACTGGGACAGGAGTTGAGGGAGCCCAGGTCTGTGCTGAGTTTGGTCCAGGCATCTCCAGGGTGGGCGATGTCACATGCTACCAAACCTGCCTGCAGGTCCCCCCTCTGAGCCTTCCTGGACCCCCGGGTGAAGAGTGTGGTGGCACTGGTACCCTGGGCAGGTGGGCTTGCATGGCCCAGAGCCTGTGCAGGGCATCCCTGGCACATCCTTGGCCCTTGGGGTGAGACTGATGCTGTCCCCCTGGACATCCCAATGATGTTGGAATGTCCCTAAGCTTCTTCATCAGGCTGGAGTGACAGAATGCTCGGTCCCGCGGCCTTGTGTGCCTCAGAGACTTTCTGGGCGGCCCACACAGCCCCTGGCTCCAGCCGTGGATGTGTTCTCTGGGGCAAGGGGACAGATGCTTAGAGGGGGACAACTGCGGACTTGGCAGCTTCTAGCTCAGAGGACTTTGGGGACAGTCATGGTGCTGTCACTGCAGGCTGTCTGGGTCATGAGCTGCAGCTCTGTGCATCTGTCCCTGCTGCAGCTTCTTGGTGGGGCAGGAGCACACCAGCACCAGGGAATGTCCTCAGGGCACCCAGAGACATTCACAGCTCTGGGAAAGGGCCCTTCATTGTCCCCTGAGCTCTCTGCTGCATTTCCTGTGCTGGGAGAGCGCAGACAACCATCCCATGGGCACAATGCTCTGCTGGGTGCAGAATTGGGCAGAGCAAGGAAGGAAAACCCTGTGGGGTGACAGCCAGGTGGGGAGACAGAGGCAGAAGGGAGGTTCAGGTTGGACATCAGGAAAAATTTCTTCACGGAAAGGTTGGTCAGGCCCTGGCACAGCTGCCCGGGGCAGTTCTGGAGTCCTGATCCCTGGAGGGGTTTAACAGCCCTGTGGCTGTGGCACTTGGGGGCATGGTTTAGTGGTAGCCGTGGCAGTTCTGGGGGAGTGGTTGGACTCAATGATCTTGAAGGGCTTTTCCAACTTTAACGATTCTGTGATCTTTCCATGGCCGAGGAGGTGGCAAACAGCAGGACAAGGCGGGGGTGGCTGGTGGGGTTTCACACACCCTGGCTGGGATTGCTCTGCACTCACATCCTTAGAGGACAGAGCATTTTCTTTTCCCAGCATCCAAACGTGACTGGAATCTGTCCACTTCTCCCCCAACCCCCATCTCTCTGGTGTCCAAGGACTGTGGATTTTGCCCCCTGAACCCCACTCAGCTGCACGAGCTCGCCTGGGTCGCTGGGCTCCTGCCCGACTTCTGAGTCTGCCAATCTCGGTGTTTCTCTCATGGATGGTCCCCGGGGCTGCTGTCACCAAACCTCCTGCTCTGGTCCCCACCGCCCGCTCGGCCCGGACCGGGTGACAAGGAGGGGCTGAGCTGTAAATCAGCGCTGCAGGCGCGGAGCTGGGCGGAGATCGGGCCGGCGGGAGCAGCTCACGGGGCTGGCTCAGGAGCCTCACATGGCCCGCAAGGGCTGTGCTGCCTCCAGCGGACCACGCTGCCCGCGTCCCACGAGCCCCCCGGCACCTGGGGTGTTCCCTGACTGTGGCTGTCACCCCGCAGGGCACTGGCCATGGCTGGTGCCCGGGGCCAGGAGCAGCGAGACGTCCCTACCATGCTGAGAACATTCCCTGGCCTCTGTGCTCCTGCATCAGTCCCAGCCTGTGCACGTGTCACCTGCATCCCGCCCTACCTGCAGCCCCAGTGTGCGGTGCTCCCCTCCCTCCCGCACCCCCAGTGCGTGCTGCTTCCATCCCTCTTGCATCTCCAGCCCTCGGTGCTCCTTCTCCCTGAACCTCCCATGTATGGGCTCCAACCTCCCTGTGTGCTCCTGGTGCACAGAGCTCCCACACCCCCCCTGCCCCCCAGGACACGGAAGTCCCACGCCAGCACATCACAGAGCTCCCACACTGGTGACATTCCCATTTCTCCCTATCCCCATCCCAAATGCCAGTAGCTCCATTCACAGGGTGTGCTCGGGCTGCAATTCTCATCTGAGCTCAGCCTCTTCCTCACCTCTGAGCAGCCCCACAAACCATCCACACCCCCAGCTCATGGACCTCAGTCCTTGTCCCCATTCCCCCTTGTTCCCTCTTGTCCCCTTTGTCCCCTGCTCCTTTCCCCTGTCTGGGCACTTCCCACCCTGGCCATATCCAGCACACCCAGAGAGCTCAGGTCCCACCCACAGCCACATGTCCCCCATTGCTCAGTCACACCCCATCACCTCCCGGACCCATTCCCTGTCCCTCATAACCCTTCCCACAGCGAGGTGAGTTCCCCCGGTGCTGCGCCCCATTCCCATTCCCATTCCCATTCCCATTCCCATTCCCACAGACAGTGCCATGACATCACTGACACCTTGGCACACCTTGGCACACCTCAGCCCTGTGACTCAGCGTCCCTCCTGGGACAGCACCTCTGAACTCATCATCCTTCGTGGAACAGCACCCTTGTGACTCAGTGTCCTCAGGTCCTCCCCAGGAGCTCCCTGTTCCCGCCCTGGGACACAACGTGACTTGCTGGTCACATCCCTGCCACTCTTGGCATTCCAGGTGTGGCTGCACCACAGCCCCTCGGCTCGGTGCAAACCCACCTGCCCACGTCCCCAAATCCCCCCAAGCACCTGCCCTGCCACCAGCCTGATCACTCTTGCGAGACTCAGCCCAGCTCCAGATCTCTTCCCTGGGACTCCCCTGTTCTGTCCCTGCATCTTGGGAAGTGACTGCCACCTCCTGGGAAGAACAAAGCACAGGCTGGGTGAGATCCAGGAGGTGGAAGTTGAAGTCAATAAAGCCCAGCTCAGTAATAAGGTGCAAACTTTCACTGGAGCAGGAATTAATGAGTGGATTAGTGGCTGTAAATAAACAAAGGATTTCTTGTGACTTGTAAAAGATGACTCAGTGCTTCTGGGAAGGCTGGCTGCTCTCCAAGTGATCCTGGTGATGCCGGGGCAGTCTGGACCTTACCTGTTGATGTTCATCCTGATGATCCTAAAGCACTTCTGGACATGCGGTGAGGTCAAGCCACCTCAGCGCTGTCTGCACAAGGGCTGAGGTGGTATGTGGGTATCTGAATCCTAAAAAGGAGTTTGTAACTTTCTCCACCAACTCCCAACTCCATGGATATTCAAGAAGGAGGATGGGCTGCTGTGTCCAATTGCTGTTATTTATTTTATCCCCAGGCTCTTGCAGTATTTCCTGGAGCCCAGTCCTTCCTTTCTGGGGGACATCCCTGAATCCCAGCTCTGCTGTGAGCCCAACAGATTGCCATTGGCAGGAGGGATGGAGAATCCCTGTGCTGCTTCATCCCCTACTCATCCTGCCCAAATGAGGATTTGCGGGGGGTCCCTGTGGGAGTGGAGCCAAAAAAAGTCGAACCATTATCACTTTCTTGAACTGAGCTGAACCTGAGCTGAGCTTTGCCAATTCCAACTGGAACCAAATCACCAGACTTGGATCACGTCACACATCCAGGGAAAGCAAGCAGAGAAGTTGCACAAGTGGTTTGGAGTGAGAGCGATGGAGTGGGAAGGTGTCAGCGGGTTGGGTGATGATGACCGTGGGCTGAGAGTTCCTAGAATCCTAGAAAGGTTTGGATTGGAAGGGACCTTAAAGACCAACTCGTTCCACGCCCCTCAGTTCATCCATCCTAGAGCTCGATGACATCTTTGCTTGTTGTTGAAATGATGTCAACCCATTGCTCCTGGCTGTTGAGTCTTGCCCTCCCTTTGCCGAGGATTGCATCTTTGGATTTCCTGGCGGAGCCGCTCCTCTGAATGCTCTCCAGCCTGTGCTGATCCAGATGACCTGGTTAGACAGGCAGTGGTGGGTCTCTCCGAACTCACAGTTGCAGCTGGAAGAGGGTGTGCAATCAGAGTCTTGGAAAAGGGAGGGAGAGCAGCAAAGCGAAGGCTGTGGGCTGGGAGCTGCTCCGTCACAGCTCCCGGGAAGCACGTGTGAGGGAGGATCCCGCGGGGAGCCGCCTGCTCCTCCAGAAACAGATCTAAGGGAGGAAGTTCAGGGAGAGGCCAGGAATCTGGCAAAATGGAAATCTTGGGAATTATCTCAAGAACAAGGAGGAGGAGCCCAGACAGCGGAAACAACTTTAAATCATTTGAGACAGGGTAACAGGAGTGCGTGGGCAGAGGCAGCACGGCCTGCTGGGGGTGGCTGATGGGTTTTCCAGGGTCCAAAGGGAAGGTGAAGGTGACCCCTGGTGGTCCTGGTGACCCGTGGTGGTCCCTCTGGTTCTGGGAAGGTGTGACCGAGGCTAGGTCTGGCGTGGCTGCTTGGTTACCTTCCTTTTCTACATGGGGTGGACAGTGCAGGTAAAGTCCTCCCACAGGGCTGAGCTCAGCCTAGGCTGGGCTGGAGGCACAGGACCCTTGGATAAATCCCATGTTCCCAAAAGCCTGATGATGGGCTTTTGTTTTATGGCACTTTGAACACTGGCTGAAGAAATCTCATCTGTGGATTATCTCAAGTAACAATTAAACTGGGAGCTCACGTGTGTTCAAAGGGTGGGTTCAGCTCGAGTTCATGGAAGAAAAATCCACCAGGGATTATCGCAGCCAAAGGTTCAGCTCTGGCTCAGGAGGTCCATGAAAAGTGCTGTAAGCTGGAAAGGAATTTGAGGCTGTGTCACCCTGTGTGGGTGCTGTGTTTCTGCTGTTGGGGTGAAGTGCAGGGGAGCCTGGGGCACTGCCCCCCTCAGCACAGGGCAAGGCAGGGAACCTCCTCCTCCAGCTCTGGGAAAGGCAGCTAGGAAGGACACGTCTCCGACCTTTGACTGTAGGAAGGGGTTTGATGCTGTTTCACAGGACCACGACTTTCCTGGACTGTTATAACGTGTGTGCAGGTGTGGTTCCCAAAACCCTCAACACCCTGGAATCCACAGACTCCACAGCCACTCCACAGCCACCTGAGAAGCCTTGAGGGATCAGCTGAAAGTGAACCTGACTTGCTGAAAAAATGATCTTTTAAAAAAGACACCCCACAACCCACCTCAGTAAGGGAGATGCCATAAGAGGAAACTTTAAGGCCAACCCTGGTGGAGAGCAGGAGCTGGAGGAGCCCCATGGAGGCTGGAGAGCAGGATCGGGATCAGGACCAGGATCAGGATCAGGAGGAACTGGGTCTGATCAGCCTCAGCAAGGGAAGGACAACTGCTCTGCTGGTAGGACAAGGATTTGGGGGTCAAGATGGCACAAAGTACCAGTGTCAGAGAAGATTTCTGTGCCAGGACAAGGGGAATGGCTTCCCACTGCCAGAGGGCAGGGATGGATGGGATGTGGGGAAGGAATTGTTCCCTGGGAGGGTGGGGAGGCCCTGGCACAGGGTGCCCAGAGCAGCTGTGGCTGCCCCTGGATCCCTGGCAGTGCCCAAGGCCAGGCTGGACATTGGGGCTTGGAGCAGCCTGGGACAGTGGGAGGTGTCCCTGCCCATGGCAGGGGTGGCACTGGATGAGCTCTGAGGTCTCTTCCAACCCAAACCATTCCATGATTCTGTGCTTCTAAGCCATCCAGGTCGTGCTGGTCACTCTCCACCAGTTCCTGAAGCCTTGGCCAGTGTGGGGGCCCTTGCTGTGACCTCCCACTCCCTGGTCAGGTGTGCAGCCCCCAGCCCCAGGTGCCTGCAGGCTCTGTGTGCAGCACGGATGCTCTGGGCCATGGCAGACCCTCTGTGTTTCTTGGCCCCCGACTCCTCGGCCATCTCGCCAGGTATGTAACTATCCCAGCTATTTCCTGCTGTACTGCAAGAAAAAATGAAAAAATTAAATCATCCAACCTTTGGCCCTGTTTGATTCAAATCCAGGCTGCAGCATTGCAGACGGATTGCGTGTGGTGGCAGCGCCGCCAGCACCCCGTGCCCTGCCTGTTCCCTTTGGCAAGGGGAGCACGAGGGGCTGCCATGGACATGGCCCGTAGCCAGCTCCCATCGCAGCCCGAGTGATTTATGGCCTGCGTTCCTGCTCCTGACAGGCACATCCTGGGATGCTGTGCTCCTGCACCGCCTGCAGAGAGGCACTGTGGCTGTCTGGGGCTGCTGCTGTCCCCTGGAGCTGCCCTGACCCTGGCAGAGAGGGGCAGCTCCCACCAGTGCTGCCTGCAGAGTCCGGGGTGAGGAGGGACCCCCTCATTTCCCAGGGACTCCTTTATGTTTTCTGTCTCGTGATGAGGGCGGGGGTCCAACATCCCGGGATTACACTCCATAATCCCAAACTGGCAGCCCTTGCTGCCCTGTTCCCAGGCGGGTGTGAGGGGTACTGCCCTGTGCAGGGGGTGCCAGGCTGTGCCAGGCTGGCCGTTGCTCAGCACCTTTGCTGCCTGGGGCTGAGCTGGGGCTGCTGGGCTTGGCTGCAGGGCCCAGAGGGTGTCCTGAGAGCCTAACATCCCCCTAAACCCCCGGGATGTGCAGCTTGGGGCAGTGCAGCCCAGCAGATGCTCTGCTCCTACTCTGGGACCAGGGTCACTGAGGGGATTTGCCATCCCTGGGCTTGTCCCCTGCTGCCCTCAGCGAGTGTGGCTGATATTGGTGGGGAATGGACATGGCAGTGGGGGCAAGGGCAAGCACTGGAGACTTGATGGCCACCGGGATTGCTGTATTTTGAGCTGGTGGGAGCAGTGGTTTCCTCATGCCCAGCCAGACATCCCATGGGAAGGCCAGGACAGGCTGGAGGCAGGGCTGTGTGCCTGGGTGCTTCGAGGCTGAGGCTGGGATGTGGGACAGGGTGTTTCTCCACGTGCCTCCAGATCCCATCCTGCCAGCCCCTGGTGACAGGGCTTGGTGTCCTCTTCCCTCCTGGCTGGGCCTTCAGCCTCCTGCTCATCCAGGGATTTCTGCACTTATGGGATGCACCCCAAGAGAGGGAATTACCTCAGGTCCCCTCCCATGACCAGGGATGCATCTTGCCAGGGCTCCATGACTGCAGTAAAATCTCATCCCATCCCAAGCTGTTCTGGGACGTGCTGGGATGTGTGGGATCCCAGACCCCTGTTTCCCCAGCCTGCGGGATCCCCCGCAGGCTGGCAGTGCTCTGCAGAGGTCGGGTGCCATAAGGACCCCTCAAAAGCACCCTGAGTGCCACCAGCCCCATCCAGTTGTAGGCATGACCCCGTGCCCCTGGATCCTGGCACGGACCAGCTCTCCAGGGCTGTGTCCAGCAGGCAGGAGCTGGTGCCTGTGGAGGTATTTTGTTATTTTTTTCAGCTTTTTTCCCCAGCAGAGAAGGCAAGCCACGGTCTGGATTCCAGTTTGGCTGTAATTGCGCTGTTATCTCTCCCCCAGGGTCTGGTTTCACTCATGCCTGGGGTCTCTGTGAGTGAATGGATGTCTCCCTTAGGGCTGTTCCAAAGCTTTCCCTGCCTCTGCCCTCTCCCCCTTCCCGTGCTGCCCTCCCTGCCCTCTGCACTTCCCTTGGCGCCGAGCCCCAGGCCCTGCAGGGCGAAGGCTCCTGGGAAGCACCTGCAGCCCCGAGTGCCCCAGCAGCCGCTGTCCCTCGGCAGGGCCCAGGGCACTGCTGGGATGATGGGGCAGGAGCAGGGGAGGAGCTGGGCCCAGCAGGGAAGGGCCCCGGGAGGCCGCTCCGTTTCCCCGGGGCTTGCTGGGGGGCCGCAGGCCCGGGGGTGACAGCTGTGGCCTGCAACAGCTGAATTTGTCCTGATGGAATTTTCTCCCCCATGGCTGCCACAAAACATGGGAATGAGGCAGTGGTGGGGCTTTGCTCTTGGACACTTTCAGAACTTGAAACATCATCACCCGGGCCCGGCTGTGCTGGAGGAAGGGGGCAGGGCCGGACACCTCCACAAGGCCTCGCCCAGCTCAGGTACTCCGGAATGGACTGATTGTGCACAGCAATGCCTGTGACAGTCCCCGGAGGCTCCGAGAGACGGCACCAAGCAGGGCTGTAGAAGAAGGCCCAACTCATGAAGGAGGTTTGCAGAAAAGGAGGGGAGTAGATGCAGAACGGGTCTGCCCTGGGACCTTGACGTCCCTGCTGAGCTCTGAGCTGCAGGCTCTGATCACAGCTGGGACATTTCTCTGGCATGTGACCCTCGTCTGGCTCCAGCACCTGACCTGGCACCAGGCTGGTCCTGACTCATGGAGCTGATGGAGCTGCACAGCCTCTCCCAGGTGCCAGAGCAGGCTGTGACAGGCTGATCCCAGACGTGGTGCCTGCTGCCCCAGGGATGGTCCCACTGCCCCATCGTGGTGAAGGCTCCTCTTCCCTCACTGTCCTCTCCTGATCTCAGGGTCAATCCCCTCAGTTTGGTTTCTCAGACCCTTCAGAGGACGTTCCCCAGGGATCAGCCTTGGGATCCCAGGATTCAAGGGCTTCACTTTGCTGCTCTCACATCTCCCTGTTCAACAGCAGCCCAGCCCCTCTGGTCCCAGCATCCCCAGGGCTTGGGAATGGCCCCTGACCCCCTCCTAGGATGGCTGGTGGTCACACAAAGCAGGACACATCCCTGTGTCCCCGGCAGTTCCCAGGCACTGCTCCACACGCTGGGCCAGAGCTGTTGTGACACTGCTCGGGACACTGAGATGCGTGTGGGTGCTAATCTTAGGGGCCATCAGGCCAGGCGCTGAACCAAAATCCAGCTCTAATTGGCCTCTTCCAGTAATTCTTCCTGACAAAACAATTAAGTTTCTCAGGCAAGAGATGTTCTTTGCAAATGGTCTGTGCCAGATGCTTTTGCTTTTTTTATCTGTGGTATTTAAGGATCTTTTCCTAATACTCACTCATTATTTTATGAGGCACAGACTGGTTCTTCCTGCCCTTTTGAAGCTCAGTATCACACTCATGTTTGTTTGTTTGTTGTCTCAGGGCTTCCCTAACTGTATGTGAGGGGGGTTTTGTTTCATTTAAAAAAAAAAATTTCAAATAAACATTCTTGATTTGCAAAGGGCTGGGCCCTGTGAGACAGGGCAGGGAACGGGATGGGCTCCAGCCCTCCCAAGCCTGCAGAGGCTGCATGTTCTGCAGTGGGACTGAGGTCAAAGCTGGAAAAACTTGCAAGGCAGGATCACAGAGCAGGGCCTCTGCCAGACATGGAAAACATGAGCTGGGGGTGGCTGCAGTGGGGGCATGGGCTGGCACTGCCCACAGTGCCCCCTTCATCCCTGCCCACCCCTGAAATCCTAAGGCTGCTGGGGGGCTCACAGTCCTTTGTCCCCTCACCTGGGAGCTTTGTGACTCTGCCTTCCTGCCATCCACTTTTAGTGGCTCCAATTCCTCCTTCGGGGGAGCCCAGCCCTCGCTTCCCCAGCCTGGGCCCGCTGAGGCTGCACGAGCTGTGCTGGGATTCTGAGGAGCTGCTCATCCTTGTACTGCCCACACCTGCCCTTCCCAGGGCCCTGGTCCCAGCAGTGTTTGCCCCATCCCCACACCCCTCCCACCTGCGCCAGTCCCAGGGCAGGTGGTCCTGCTCCCAGAAAAGGCAGCAGCCCTGGGGAATGGTTCAGCACTGGTTCTGTTGGGAGCAGAACCCCAGGGAGGCTGGCAGCTCTTGGAAGTGGAGTATTGGAGGAACAGGAGAGCATCTGGATGGGGTGTGGTGTAGGGTGACACCAGTTGGGTTTTGGGGTGCCTCTGTGCTCTCTGTGGGGTGACTGGGTGCAGTGCTGGGTATATCCTAGTCCTCATGGTCTCTGACATCTCGCCCGGTGACTCCAGCACTGCTGGCTGCTCTTACAGAGGATCAGGGCTGGGTGTTGTTTGATCAACGAGATCCCAAGTGTTACCTTGTCCGGCCTTTCTGGAGCCAGGAGGGTGTTTGGGAATGCTGGGGAGGGCAAGGTGGGGTTCTAGGGGAGAATGTCAAGGGGGAGCACAGCTGGGGTGCAAGGTGTGGACTCGACATGAGTGGCCCCACAGCAGGTCCCAGCCCTCCTGTGCCACCAGTGCATCCCCACGGGGAGGGGACAAACAGCTCTGGAGAGGGGGTGGTGACTCCCTCCTTGTGTGTGTCCATCACTCAGCCCGGGGGCTGTGCTGGACGGAAGGAAAGCCCAGGTGTCCGAGGCTGTGGCAGGTGCTCCCGCGGCTCGGTGTGACCTCTCCCAGTGGGCTCCGGCCCAGCGATTTGGTCACTCCATAAATCTCCCTTCCTCTGCTGCGCTCACCACGGCGAGGCAGCCCTGACTCAGGGCTGGGAGTGTCCAGCTGCGGCCGCTATCTCCGCGGAGGAGCCGTGTGTGGGGGTGCCAGCATTTCCAGGCGAGAGACAATCGGGCTTTATTTCCCTGCCACATAGGAAAAATAATAAACATTCCTTGGGTTTGTTTTCAGGCTGCTTTGCAGAATAAATCTCAGACTGTTGTTGTCTCCCCGGGCTCCCCGGTCGCTCAGAACTGCCTGTTCTCACTCCGTGAGTCACTGACTGGCGGCACCTCTGAAATCCCGTGCGGTGCCCGGGGCTGCTCCATGCTGGATGTGCCGTGGACACCTGGAGCAGAGCTGCTCCACATCCATGGGGAACTCAGCTTGGCACCGGTGTCTGTCAGGATCCACGAGCCCCCCGGACACCTCTGCGGCCTGGACAGCCCTGGTCACCTTGTCCTCTGGACCTGGGTCTTCCTCCGAGGGTCCAAGTCCAACAGCATCTCCAAGGGGAAGGGGCTGTCCCATGGGACAAGGGCTCTCCAGGAGGAGGCCATCTGGAGCCAGTGGCCATTCCCATCCCCCCTGCCTCGGTGGGAAGGAGATCCAAGGGATGCTATGGCCTCTGTCCTTCCACCTGTGGGAACATCTGTCAGCAACATCCATTTGGAGTGGTGGGATCTGGCCCCCTCCCACACGGTGCAGGAAGCTTGGCCTGATGTAGACCCTCGTTCTGGAGATGTGGCTCCATGGGGAGGAGGTGCCCACACCCCTGCCCTGGCTGGCCCCCGTGGAGGCATCCCATTGCCGTGGGAGCTGTGTTGAGAGGGAATGGTCTGTGGAACACGCTGGGAGCCAGGTTCGCACCACTGCTGATGCACCAGCTGGGTAACCTGGGGTGGGAGACAGCCAGAGCTGGACTGGCACCTCCTGGAGCAGCAGATCTTGGTATGACTAACAAGCAGGGATGATCCATATCACCTCCAAAGTGTGCTCAGTGCCAATGTGGCACCCAAACCTTGTCGAAGTTCCTCCCACAAATGATCCCAGGGAGCATGGAGGCCCCGGAGCATGGTGTGGGCAGAGGGCTGACCCCAGGCTTGGTGGTGCCTGCTGTGAGTGAGCTGTGCTGATGAGCTGAGCCCCTTGGCACAGGGTTGGGGCACCTGAGTGTCCGAGCATGTCCCACGAAGGTGGGATGGAGCAGGGGAGTGTCCAGGGTGTGCACGTGGTGGGATGGTGACCTCAGCCACAGCAGCGCCACGCACGAGTCCCAAAAATAGCTGGGTTTAGAAACACGAAGTCTGCTTGTGCTGCTGCCCAACACTCATTGCAAATGTAGTGGCAGCTCAGTCCAGTGAAACTATGGCCAGAAACAGTGCGAGTTTCGGCAAACAAACCGGCTCCAGGAATGAAGGTGGCTGGGAGGGACTCAGGGCTGCCAAAAATGTGGTGAAGGATTCCGAGGTGAATAATGAATTAAAAAACCCCAGCCTCAAAGGTAAAGTTTTAAAGTGCCTCACAAGGAGGGAAAATGGGATGAGAAATGAATGAAATGCTGTTGCCAGGAGGGGCTGTTCAAGCCCTGGAACAGCTGAGAGAGAGGCTGGATGAGCACTGTGACCCCGGGCAGCAGCGGCTCGGGGAGATGCCCTGGCTCAGCCCAGGGGCAGGACAGAAGCTGACACCTCGCTGATGGCCCTGGATTCCAAAGGCAGCCCTGCAGGCAGCTGGGCTTCTCTCATTAGACAGTGTCGTTCAGGTGAAACGTGACTGCACCTTGCAGGAAAGGCTCTGGGAGGGAGTCATTCCCTGGAGATGCTGGGTAGAGGCTTAAGGGCTCTGCTGTGCAGTCAGCAACACAACTTCTCCAGAGTTTCTAAAACTCAGAGAAGAACTGGTCTGTGCACAGAGCTCTGGACACCGTCAGGGTAAGGAGTGAGGGGGCTCTGCTGGTGACAGGTGAATTCCTGGGCTCGGGATGGGGGATCCGTAGGCACCGGAGAGCAGCACGGCTGTGCTCGCCTTGGCCATCAATGAACAGAGTGTTTATTTGGACATCTGAAAGGTCAATTTGCTAAAATTCGAAACAATTGCTGGCGTGACCGACTGGGACTGTAAATTTAGAGTGGGAGGTGTTAGCAAAAACTGGGACTCGTTCAAGGACATCTCAACAGTGCCCCAAAAGCCATGATTTCATAGCCCAAAATAATTCTCCCGGGGAAGAAGCTGTCAAAGGCGGTTTGGACGTGTAAGTGTGGTGGCCTGCAGCTGCAGGGGGAGGACCACGCTGCCCGAGTGCTGCAGCAGGTGGGAACCAGGCGGGGGCCTGGCCGGCATCTGGGGCAGAGGCGAGGAACTGAATGAAGGCCAAAGTGTTGACTTTGTTTTGCTGCCTTGGAGAGGGCAGCGTGCCTTCCCCTCTTCCTCATCCTTCTGCCTCAGCCATGGTTTCTGGAGGGGTGACTCATGCTGACAGGCCATGTCACATGGTGGGGAGGCTGGTGGTGTGGAGCTGAGCGGCCACTGGATGAGAAAAGAGACCTTGGTGGCACGTCCTGGGACAGCGGGATGATGGCAGCTGGTGAAGACCTCAGGAGGGATCTGCCTTAGACCCAGCAGAGCACCCAGAGTCCTGGCTGGGCTGCTCCATCCGCCTGGGAGCGGCTCCAGCAGATTGTCTGAGGACAGAGACAGGAGAAGGCTGTAGGAGGGGTGATGGAACACCCAGGGCTGGCAATTCAAGCAGAGTCCATCTGGCCCATGGGACACCCCCATCTGTCCTGGGGGAGAGAACTCCAACACAGGGAAGGTTTCTGCTGAGAGCCTGGTATGTGTCAAAACCCAGGGTCCAATGCTTGGGCTGGAGAAGGAGGAGCACCCCAGGGAGGATGAGGAACAGGGAGGCCTCCAGCAATGTACAGAAATGCTGGTGGTAGGAGGGGAAGCCAAAGAAATCAGTGAGCTGTCACTGGTTGATGGCAGTGAGAAGCCTTTGAGAACATACATTTAGGATGACCAAGTGAAGCCAGCCCCAAATCCCAGCCCTACATAAAACAAATGGGGCCTAATCCTAGCAAGCAAATCCATCAGTGTTCAACAAACGACTCCACCCTGTGCTAGGTCAAAGCAGAGAGACACGTTCGATCCTGGCAGGGTAGAGCAATTAAATCTGTAATGAGGGAGACCAGAGTAAAGCAATTACATCTGTAACGAGGGAGGCTGTGCAACCAGGCCCGGCTCACTGATACCCTGGAGCTGGGAATGAGCTGCTGGAAGAGCCCCTGAAATGCTAACACTGACATTGAACAAGCCTTGGAAAGACTGGGCAATGCCGAGGGCTTGGATACCTGCCATGAGCCAGGGCTTGATGGCCCAGGAGGGGGCCGTGCAGCCGGATGTGGTTGTCCACTCGTCACGGACCCTGGTCCCAGGGGCTGGGAATGAACTGCAGGATGCAAGGCGTGGTTTGTCCCACTTGCTCGAAGGAGCTTGGGCGGTGATGTCACCATTTTTATAGGTACTTGCACATAAAGATATTTCCTGATGGGGGACGCTTTGGGGAGGGTTGACAAATGCACACCACGGTCCACTGGCTGCAAATCTAATTTAGACAAGCTCAGCCTTGAAACAAGCTGCAGTTTCCCACTCTTCGGCGGTCACCAGGCACTGGAGGAGATTCTGGATCCTGAGAGGATTCACCTGGAGCTCTGCTGCACAAGGTTTTTCTGTGAGTCAGGTTCCGGGCCAGGGTGTAGGGGAAATTCTTCAGGTAAGCTTTGCTGGCAAGGACCAAATCAAGGTGTTCATCCCATTCCTTTGTGGCCCTTGTGGGAGCCAGCTGGTGTGTGTACGGCTCCTTAGAATCTCAGAATCACTGAGTCATTGAGGTTGGAAAAGCCCTCTGAGATCATCGAGTCCAGCCGTTCCCCAAGCACTGCCAAGGCCACCATAACCCATGTCCCCAAGTGCCACATCGACACATCTGTTAAACCCCTTCAGGAGTGGTGACTCCACCACTGCCCTGGGCAGTTCCAATGCCTGATCACCATTTCTGTGAAGAAGTTTTCCCCGATATCCAGCCTGACCCTCCCCTGGCACAGCTTGAGGCCATTTCCTCTTGTCCTGTCCCTGTTCCCTGGGAGCAGAACCCGACCCTCACCCTCCTGTCAGGGCTTTCCCCTTTGGTAGGGGGCACCCAGCTAAGAAAGGAACAGAGGGCTCACAGGAAAGTGGGTCCAGTTCCATGTCCAGCACCAAAGAGCTGCTCAGACCACAGGCCACCCACGGAGAGCCATGAAACCAGGATGGTGGTGGACACTGGATGTGATACAGGAGATGGACAAGACAGAGTAGAGGGATGGAGGTTATTATGGGATAGAGGTCTCAACCACCAAGGGTGGTGATGCAGACAGGTGGCAGACGATGCTGGGGATGAGGGTACAGCTGGTGGCACTGACACCACCTGTGTGTCTGCAGAAGGAGCTCACCTTGTCTGTGAGAAGTTCTCCCACCTGCCCAGAACCACCCAGAAGATGGCACGGGCAGGATCAGGATCTTTTCCCAGGACATCCAGGATAAAGTTGGACGCTTGCTGCCCTTCTGCCTGGGGGCACCCTTGCGGTCCCACCACTGCCCACTCCCTCCTCCTCTGCTCCATCCTCCCCAAACCCAAGGGAGAATGTTCTGATTCTGTACAGCCCTGTGACTGGGGCACGCTCCTCCTCCACCTTGTGGGTGCCCCTTCCTGCAGGAGCTCTGGGGAAGGGGAGGGCTCTGAAGAGGCCATTTCCATGCCAGAATAGTGCCGGGTGTTTTGCCTGGTGCCATTTGCACAGCTCGTGCTTTGGCCAGTCCCCAGAGCCATCCAGAGCTTTGCTTCTGTGGCACTCGTTCAACGGCCGGGAGGGAGGGAGGGACGAAAATAGACCCTGAGAGGAGAGCAGATGAGAAACCACATCCTGGAGGGGAGGGGATGTATCAGAGCAGCACACCTGAGCCCCAGGGCACACTTCATGGGAAGCATTGGATCACGGGCATTGGATCCACAGCACTGGATTGTGGGCTGGCACTGAATCACCCCAGCACTGGGGTCATGGACCTATTCCCTATTCCCTACTCCCTACTCCCTATTCCCTATTCCTTATTCCCTATATCCCCTAGGGATGGGACCAGACGAGCCTCAACTGCCAGAGATGGTACCAGCTGCTTTGAAGCTCTGCCCAGCTCCTGGGAAGATGTGCTCGCAGCATGGGAAGGGACTGTGTGTCTGAAGAGTTCCAGACTAGGTGGTGGCCCCAGGGGACAAGTGTTGGGGAAGATTCCTTTTCTCCCAGCACTTGCCAGGTTTGTGAAAGGGTTCCTGGGGTGCTGGGCTGGTGGTGGCATCCGTGCTGGCTCAGCCGTGTGGAGGCAGCTTCCCACCGTGCCCGTGTCCCTGGATGAGGGAGCTGTGCTTGGGACGGGACCCGGCGTGGCCTTGGTGGCACCCGCTGAGGCTGGGCTCCCCGGGGTTCGGGCTGCAGCACTGGGCCCCTGCCCTGGCGGGGCTCTCAGCTACGTCCCCTGCTCCTCCCCGAGGAGCTGCTCCACAGCTCCCATCCATCCCCTTCCAGCCTTGGGAGAGGTGTCCACTGCCCACTCTATCTCACTGTCTGGGAATTTCTCCTGAGACTTGGTCTGCATTTTGCTGTCCTTATTTGCACCTCTTTAGGCTCATTTATACCCTTACATCGTCTCCTCTTCCCCTTGGTGCATCCCCTTCCCTCTGCCAGCTGCGCTCAAGGCCCCTCCTGGACCTTTCTTGGTGGCCCTGGGGCCATTGTCCAGCACAGGTGAGAAGGGCCATCCACCACCTGACCCCCTCCCTGCTGACCCCCATGCCCAGAGCTGATCTGTGACCCCACCTCCACCCCCAGCCTGTTCCTCCCTGCCCTGCTCCCCGCTGGCCACCAGGTCCCTCACCCTGCGGGCTTGTCCCTGACCTGACCCCAACAGCAGCCCTTGTTTTTGAGCCTGTTTTTGGCTTTTCATCTGTTCCTGAGCTAGGGCCAGGGCCAGCTGGGTACCTGCACTCCCAAAGTAGGTGCAGCCCCTATGTGGTTGCCTGTTTCTCACCCCTCCCTGCAGCTCTGGGGTAACATCTGGATTCCTTGCATCCAGCCCCCATCTGATGTGCCACATCTGGATTCCTTGCATACAATCGCTGTCTAACAGGCTGTGTCTGGCTTCCCAGCATGTGATTCCTAGATAACAAGTCACTCCTGGATTTCCTACATGTGATTCTTGGATAACATGGCATATCTGGATTCCTTACATTCAATTCCTGGACAATATGGCACATATACTCTCTGGCCAAGGCTGGGGCTGGAACAAGACTTTCTCTTTACAGTTTAAAGGATTTTTTTTTTTTTTTTTGAGAAAATGAAGCTTTGACCTGAATTCCTGGCTGCCTCACAAAATCTCTCTTCTACCTTGGCTTTGGCTGCCCTTGGCTGGGAGCCTGGCTGGAAAACAAAGATCCTATCTCCCCCCCACCCCCTGGGCTTTGGGACTGCTGGCGGTGGACACGCCACCCCTCGCCAATCAGTGCTTACAATAATATTTTTCTCTAGGATTGAGCTTGGAATAACTTTGTTTTGACATAATCTGAACTAATGTCTCCCCGGCAATGACAGTAAACACTCGACAATAAGTGTCAGCGCAGCCCCGGAGCTCTGCACAAGGGGCTCCAGCAGCTGGACATGAAGGAGAGGGGACAGGGCACGGCCTCAGGGAAGGGCCTGGTGATGGCAGGGTGGACCAAAGCCCCAGAGGTCCACTTCTCACCCTTTTTCCCCCCAGCCAAATCCCTAACTTGCTCTGCAGAGGGTGATGGAAAATGCAGCCTGGGGCCGTTGCTAATCAGTTCCTTGGGCACCGGGAGTTATTGTGTCTGCACTGGTGGCAGCTCCAATTTAAACACTGTCACTGCAGTATTAATGGTCCTGGCACTCGCTGACTCCAGAGCTCAGCCTGGGACCCAGCAGCAAGAATGTTTGTGGAGCCCAGCAAGAGCCACTGAGCTTCAGTCCCTGTCCTGTGCCGGCTATGCCCTGATTCCTGCCGGGGCTGGTGTGCTCGGGGTGCCCTGTGCGGGCACAGCCCACCCAGGCACGATTCCTCCCCATGCCCTCCCTCCCAGGGGAGGGCCCTGGGTGGTCTTACCTTTGTGAGGTCAAAGTAGCTGGACCTGGGCATGGACCCGGACACAGGGAACTGGGCAAGGACCTGGACATGAGCCTGGATCTGGACCAGGACCTGGCATTAGCCCTGTGGTGATACGTGGGCATCTGAGCTCTCCATGTGTCCCAGAGCCTCTGGTGCTGCTCCCTTCCTGTTTTAATTCCTGCGCTGAGCTGGTCCTGTGATCCCATCTGCCACAGGATCCCTGATCCCAAATGGACACTTCTCAGGCCCGTTGTGATTTGTTTCATGAGCCATCAAAGTCTGTTCAAAGGCTGAAGCCACTGGCAGGATCTGTCTCTCTCCCTCGCCTGGAGAGTTCTGCTTCCCTGCTGGTTCCCATCCACCCCAGCTGCACCTCCTTGTCTCATCACACCCAGTCCTGGGAGCTTCCTGCTGGTTCAGTCTTGGAGACCAAGGAGATCATCCTCCCTCATCCTTCTCTCCTGTGAGCCAGACATCCCTCTCTGCCAGCCTGATCCTCACAGCAACAAACAGCAGTGACTTCAAACCCCAGGGACAGGGACACCTGAGGGCAGGTGACACCACTCGACCAATCCCTCCCTCAGGGTTTGTGCTCCCTGGAAAGGCAGAGCTGCAGTGGGAGATCCACCAGGGCAAGCAGGACTTCAGGCTGCCAAACACAGCTTTCCTGAGGACCTGCAGGCCCATCCCTGCTTCTTCCTGGGGACCATGGGGGTTCCCACAGCTCAGCAACTGGGTGTCATCCCTGCCTGGCTACTCAGCACTACAGCGTGGAGTGTGTACACCAGTTCTGAACATCTCCCAAGGGATCTGAGCTGGTCTCAGCATCCTCTCCTTGGGTAGAGTGAGAGCTGCCACTCCTCTCGTTATTCTGGAAGATCACAGGTTGCCCTCATTGTTTGTTTTCTTGATGGATGAAACCATGTGCTGGATATTGGGGCAGGGATAAGGAGCTGAGGAACAGTATGTGGAAGACTTCTGAATGTCAGTGGAGTGAGCCCTGGAGGACTGGAATATGGATGGATGTGCCTGATGTGATTGGTGCCAAGGACAGTAGGAAAAGCCTGCCCTGGGCTGTGTTTCATGCAAAGAAAGCAAAGGGGAATTGCTCAGGGTGGATGCAAGAGGGGCACATTTTATAACTGCAGATCCATGAGCTGCTCCAAGTTGTCAGGGCAGAGGTTTGGAGTTAAGGAGACATGTCCAGGCTCTGCAGAAAGGAGCTCTTCACTGGTGATGCCCCATCCTTGGAAGTGTCCAAGGCCAGGCTGGACAGGGCTTGGAGCAAACTGCGATACTGGAAGGTGTCTCTGCCCATGGCAGAGGGTGGAATGGGATGACCTTTGTGGTCCTTCCAACCAAAACCGTTCCATGATTTTGTGAGGCTGCACCATGTGTCCTGTCCGAGTGCATGTTCCCAGCAGGAGGAACAAAGGGGACAGGCAGGCAGGGACAGTTTGAGCTGAGGTCCCTCTCATCAAGGGAATGGTGGGCTCCCAGAAAAGCCTGAGACCTGTCTGGGTGGCCTTATTCATCCCTGTCTCCTTTTCTTTCCTCTTTGTCATGTTCTAGGAATCCTTTCATCCGTATGTTTGTTTTTCTTTCCCTCTCCTTGCAGATGCTCAGTAATTCTTTGAACATATCAGATGGGTTTGTGTATCCCTGTTCTGTGGATTCCCCACAGAGGAAAACAGGCACCTCTGGAGCAAGTTGCACATTGGCCTGAGGTCATGTCTAAGGCAGCCTGGCAAAGTCCCTCTGGAATGCTTGCTCTGAGCGTGGGGCAGGCGAGGGAGGGTGATGCTGCACATGGGAGCAGTTTCCAAAGCCAGGAGGGACGGTGGGTGCTGACAGGAATAAACACTGCGGCACAGAAAGGATGAGGCAGCGGTGGCTTGGGAGTGCAAAAGCCTGGGGCCATGGTGGAGCCATGGAAAAGTCTGGCAGCTCCTTTGGAAGAGTGTGTTTGGAGACCTTCCTCCCCTGGAGGCCTCGTGGAGCATCAGACGGTGACTGTGGGGTGTGGGTTTTGCTCCTGGCCATCTCCCCTCCGAGGCCAGCCTGGCCCAGGAGTGTCAGACCATTCTCTGCTAGGGTGAGTGTCACACACCAGGTCCCAAGGGTGCCTCTCACTTGGTGTCTTGCTCATCCAACGTTCCCCTTAAATGTCTGAATGAAGGTCTGCCCCAAAGCCAGACTGATCCCTCAGAAAGCCACAGGCACACAGGCTCTCCAAACATTGTTCTTCCTGTGCTCAAAACCAGCCAGTCCCTACCTTGTGGGTGCTGTGTCATGTCCCAAACCTGAGGGACAAGTCTGTGATGGATCAGGCAAGGATCCTTTCCAAGTGCCCAATCCTGGCCTGCTGGGGCAGAGGAAATCTTCTCTGGGATGTGGGCAGCCTCGCTGTGCTGCTCTGCAACCCAGTCCGTCTCTCACACCCTGACCCTTCCTCCCTCCTTCCCAACATCCAATTTATCTCCCTCCCAGGAATTCCTTCCAGGGACTTTTCTTCCAGGCTGGTCCTGCATTGCCCATCCCCTGCTCAGGGCAGGGACCACCTGGCCTGTGTGGGTGGGGGACATGGTGGTCACTGTGACATGGGACAGTAACTCTGATGTCCCTCCCAGGAGTTTTTGGTGAAGCAGGGAGGACTCGGGGCTGTGCTGGGGCTGGGGGGGATGTGAGAGCATCACTGTGTGTGGAGAGCCAGGAGGGTGAGTGTGGTCCTGGGGGACAACAGCAGCTGTGGTCACAGGATTCCTGAGGCAGCTTCAGGAGGGACCTGCGGATGGACCTGGAGAGACAAGTCTAGAGCTACAGTGGGGAAGCAAAGGGAACCTCACTGCAGTCCTGGCACATGCTGGTGCGAGAGATGTTTCTCGATAAATGTTTACTATGAAGACTTCCATCTTCAAGGACTTCCATATTTTTTGGTGGCAAAATATAGGGGTTCTCCTGCCTGCCATGCTGAGCAGACTTCACTGTCCCAAGCAGGTGACCAAGAGAAGGAAAAGGACAGAGCTGCCACTCCTGCCACCCCACCCAGGGATGGGACAGGCTTGGGGCTGGCCAGAGCCTTCCAGGAGCAGCTCTGTGGCCCCCTCCTTCCCACAGCCACATGCCAGCACAGGCAGAGCAGAACCCACTGCAGCAAGCAGGGTCCCCAGCACCCCGGTGGCCCTGCTGCAGGGCCCTTCCCTTCCTGCCTCCCTGAGGGAACAACGAGAGCAGCATCCAGGAGCTGCCTCTG
>VXAD01003538.1:35772-72573 GCA_013399195.1 Dicrurus megarhynchus
GAGGGAGGCAGCACAGAGGAACAATTGAAAAGAGGAAAAAGGAAATCCTCCTGGAGCTGTGAAAGTGTTTTCCCAGACTGTCTGGCCGCTCCAATGACCTCATTCTCCGAGGTGCTGTTAATTGGGCTGGAGAACAGGACGTCCAGCCCCGCCAGCCCCTCTGCCCGGTCACCTGCGCAGCCCCTGTGCCCAGCAGCCCTCCTCAGCCCCACCCTGTCCCTGGTGGGGTTCCCGGTGCCCGGGCTCGTGCCAGGGCTCGTTAACCAGGGCTTACAAGCCCCAGATTTCCATGAGTTCATCTCAACTGTTTATCCTGGAAACCCCCTCTGCAAAAGCAGTGATGCATGCACAGATCTGGAGTGGGGACTGGCACCAGAGTCCCGGGAAGGGAGAGAGCCTGGCCCTGAGTTCTGGGATCATCCCTGGGGTACAAGTGGCTCCTGTGACGGAAAAGGCACGAGGGACCACGCACAGAGGAGCAGGAGCCAGCAGCTGGAGCTCGGGTGTCTGGGCTGGGTGGGAAAAGCAGGATGGGGCATCCATGTTGATAAGGAACTCACAGGGCTGTCCTGTTCCATGCACAAAGTTCCAAGGGGATGTCTCCTGCTGGGTCAATATTTTAACTGAGATAATGGAGGTCTAGTAATGGATCCCCTCCAGGATCATCTCTTCTATAAAGCCGTGGGCACCAATGAACACTTTTTTCACATCCTTCCCTACAGAAATGGTATGGGTAGGAAGAGGAAACAGTAGGGTCTTTCCTGCCACACATTTGCCCAATTAAAAAAAAATTTTAAATTACAGAATCACGGAATGGTTTGGGTTGGGAGGGACCTTAAAAATGAAGTTGTTACAACCCCCTGCCATGGGCAGGGACACCTTCCACTAGCCCAGGCTGCTCCAAACCCTGTCTGACCTGGCCCAAATCCTTAAAAGCTCCCTCATAAAGTCACTAGCTGTCATTCAAATTCGACTGCTTCACACATCAGGAAGGGATGAGGTACAGACACAAGATTGCATCAGCCTTGCAAAATCCAAACACCAAGTAAGTACTTGGGAGCTCTTTTATTTAGCAGAGAAATTAAAATAACGAGACCCAAAGGCTGGGAGTTAAAGCTAGGCCTGCTCAAGTGTGGATTAGCACGTATTTCAACACTGACCATGACTGGAACTAATTGCAGAGAGCAGAAGTTGAATTCTGCTCCATAGGAAGCCTGGCTGCCTTTCCAGCAGAGGGGCTTAAGCCAAGAGATCATTCCTGGTCTTGATGGTCACAGGACAACGCTCTCAGGCCCCTGATGTCCAAGCCATGTTTAGGTCTCATGGCCCTAAATTTGGTGCATCTGAAAGATGCCAAGCACAGGTCAGTGCCCTGCAGCTGCCTGGTGCCTCCAGACCAGCAGTCACCTCCCATCTTCTGGGCTCTCCTTCCCTCCCCAGGCAAAGTGGGGGTATTTTTAAAGTGGGGAAAGGTTTCTGCTGGTTTTATGTTCTTATTAGAGAGGGCATTGTCAGAGCCAGGCCCCTGGGACAGGGGCTGGAGTGGGAGAGCCGAAGTGTAAAACATGACTGGAAGTACACAGTGTCCAAATCAGGGATTTTTTTACTTTTGTCTTTCAATAGTTAAAGGAGCTTCTATTTGCCATCAGCATTGCTGATAAACACTCTCCAAAATGCCAAATGCCATGTACTTGTAGCTTTCTTTAAAGATAAGAGCGGGTTTCCCATGGCATTGGATACTCTGTTCCCACTCCTACTGGGAGCCTTTATCATGGTTTTAGTGCAATATTTGTCTGTTCCAAACTCCAAAAGGTCTCGGTATCTTGGTACTTGGCGTGTTGCTCTGGGATCTCAAATGCCAGGGACTGATAATGGCATTTTTTTGTGGTGGAGTCTCATCAAATCTTCCTTCAGGACAGACAACAGCACACAAAGCCGAGAGTCCTCCTGGGAGATGTTCTGTCAGCCGTGAGCCGTGTCCTGACCGCAGTTTTGGGTTGGAATTGCAGTTTTGGGTTAAAGCAAGCTGCAGCACCGCTGACAGCGCTCGCAGGCCGCTCGCATCCGTCGGGATAATCATGGAGTCATCCCTGCCACGTCCGTGCAGAGCCGCTGCTCTCGACGGACACAGAGCCTCATTTCCCTGCCCCCATTTTTATTCCCGGGTGTCACTTTGCAACCCCCTTGTATGACTTCCTGGAATGTTTTGCAATTAAATGCAAAACACTTGGGGTTTGCACACAAACGAGGGCAATGAGGACAAGATTTTCAGACAAATAAGAGATGCCAGCTGGTCCCAGTGCCCCTGTACTTGGGTGTTTTTTGCAGGATTTCTTAACCTTTTCTGTGACAGTCTTTGTCCTTTATTTTTTGAGTATCTTCTTTTAATCATAAAATCGTAGAGTTGCTAAGGTTGGAAAAGCCCTCTGAGATCACTGAGTCCAACCTTTCCCTGAGCACTGCCAAGGCCACCACCAACCATGTCCCCAGGGCCACATCCACATGTTTTTGGAACATTTCCGGAGATGGTAACTCCACCGCTTCCCCGGGGCTTTGTTGGTTGCTGTTCCAACGACACTGTTGTCATGCCCACATTATTCTCTGTAGCTGGGTAATCTCTTCCAAACCTGGAAAGTTGAGCTCTGCTCCTGCTGATACCTTCAGGATATCTTTTCCTTGACTGGGAGTGAGAGTGGTTTCTCCACAGGACTTGACTTTGCTGCAAGAGTTTTAATTTTTTGACATTTGTCTTATCTCTACCTACTTTATTTCCTACTAGTTTTGCTATTATTCCCCTTGGAAATGGCTTTAGGTTGAGACTTCAAGCCCCCTTTTTTCAGAATACTGCTGGTTTTCCTATGCGATGGCTTTAGCTGATGAGTTACGACTTCATCTCCATTTTTCAAACTACTTGGGAAGCAGCTGATGTTAATTGTTGAGTCTTCGTGATGTCATGGGATTGTATTTGGAACAGAGCTTCCATTATGCTCTGTCTCAACTTGAACTGCAGATTCTAAGAGTGAAATCTTGTTGTTTTGCTCTCCAAATTTGTTTTAAAAGTCTCTTGCAATGCTGATGAGTCCATCTCTTCCTTAAGGATGTCACTGAAAGCATTGTTATTAGGAGAGTATTGACCTCTGCATCTGGTTTTGTGTTGTTTTGAGACATAACTTGAGATCCAGATTCTTTGCTAATAAAATCATCATCTCAGGCAGAATTTAGAGCTGGCATATTTTGTCCTAGTACTTATGTTTTAATTTTCTCTATTTCTGAATAAACAAACCAGACCTGAATATGGTATTTCTTCTCTTTCCTTTTTTTTTTTTTTTTTCCCTTTTCCAGTTTATTTTTCAGTTTAGTTGAGCCAACAACTTTACATGGGTCCAGCCCACGCTGTTACTCACCTCTCTTGCCTAATCTAGATCTGAACTAATTGGGAACAGCCTTGCTTTCCCCTGATGAGCTACTGATGCTTCATTAGTGATGTTTTAGACTCCAGCCCTGGGACACCACTCCCCCTCTCCCCTTCCCTCAGCAGAGTGTTGGTGGGCAGCGGTGGTCGCCCCTGGCTGGGGAGGGGCTGGTGCTCAGCAGATGCCCTGGAGATGCTCCAGCTGTGAGCAGCACAAACTCCAACATGTGAGCAGGCAGGAGCCTCCCTGGGCTGGAGCTGGATGGAAATTGCCCAGAGTGGCTTGGGGAAAGCACCTGGATTGAGAACCTGACAGACATTCCTTGGAGAGAGAAATGCAGGGGCAGGGGAGGGGCTGGGTGTCACCTCGGGGGTCCGTGCCCCGTTTCTGGTGCTTTTACCTGTCTGACACAGAAGTGCTGCTTGTGGCACTGACAGCAGCTGCTGACAGACCCTCCAGGCTCCAGGAGAGCGTCCAGGTGTCACCTGCTCCGTCCCCTGATGGAGGCTGGTGTGAGGAGACCCTGCCTGGCCGGGGGTCTTTGCCAGGGGAAGGGGCAGGGCGCCTAAAGAGGGGTGGTGGAGAGCAGGGCTGTGCTGGGACTCTCTGCCGGGCTGCTGGTGGATTTGCTGGGCAGGAGTGGGGCTGGGACATGTTTTCCTTCTGCTGGTGGCCCCACTCACCCACATGCCACTCATCCTGTGGTCACCATCTCCAGGAGATGCTCCAAAGCCTGCCTGGGATCTTCCTGGCTCTTCGCTTGGGACTGCGCAGGAATCCCATGAAAAGTGCACTGGCTGCAGGAGAGGAGGATGCTGAGGTCCAGAGGAATGGCTGATACAAACATCCAGGTCCAGCAAGGGCTGGGCTGCTCAGGCTGACCCTTCCCAGCCAGCTGTGCCCATGCCTTGCCTCCTCCCTGCTCAGTTTGCTTGTGTCCCTTGCTCCTGCCCACCCCTCCCATGTGTCCCTCCAGGAGACACCTGTGGGCAGTGAGGGGGTGCTGGCAGCCTGCTCCCCCTGTCCTGGGTGGCTGCCGTGGCATCCCTGTGGCACCCTGCCCTGGCTCTGCTGCTCAGCCAGTCTCTGCAGCCCTGGGGAAAAGGGATGAGATCCTGTGGGTCTGGAGCAAGAGTCACAGAACCAAAGTTCAGAGAATCCTGGAATATCCCCAGTGGGAAGGGACCCCCAAGGATCACCCAGCCCAGCTCCTGGCCCTGCACAGACCCCCCAACAACCCCACCCTGGGCATCCCTGGCAGCGCTGTCCAAACGCTCCTGGAGCTCTGGCAGCCTCAGGGCCGTGCCCATTCCCTGAGAAGCCTGGGCACTGCCCAGCACCCTCTGGGGGAAGAACCTTTCCCTGCTGTCCAGCCTGACCCTCCCTGACCATCCCTTTCCCTGACCTGCTCCAGCCATCTCCTGGGTCCTGTCCCTGCTCACAGAGAGCAGAGATCGGAGCTGCACCTTGGGAGGAAGCTGCAGCACCCGGTGAGGTCTGACCTCCATCTCCTCTTCTCCAGCTGAATATTCCAAGTGACCTCAGCCACTCCTCATGTGGCTTCTCTCTGAGAGAGTGGGTGGGCACAGCAGCGTGTCCTGGGGTGGCTCCAGTGGGGTGCAGCGACACCCCCACTGCCCCCAGCCTGCCCTGCCCTGGCAGAGGGACAGCCCTGCCTCTGCTGCCCCGCGCTCCGTGGGCAGCTCCCGGCGCTGCCTGAGCGGTTCCAGATGTGGCCGGTGAGCAGCTGTGTCCGAGGGACGCTGCCAGCACGGCTCAGCGTGGGGCTGGGGCACAGCCCTGGCACCCCTGACCCCCAAGCGCTGCCTGTCCGGGGGGAGCCCCTCGGGTGCGGGATGGGCTGCGCCTCCCTCCAGATGTTCCCGTGGCCCCTGACCCCCTGTTCCCTCGCAGCAGGGCCTGTCTGGGTCACAGGAGGGGCCGGGCGGGCTCTGAAGCTGCGGTTGTTGCGGCTGCCGGAGCGGATCAGAGCTGGTGCCGTGCAGCCACGGACACGGCCTGGCGGGCAGCGGGGTCCAGGCAGCCACTGTCCGCCACCAGGGCAGGGCAGCCCTCCGGGATGTGCTGGGAACACGAGGTGCTGGGACACACCAGCCCATGGTCCGAGCAGGGATGGAACGTGGAGAGCACAAGAGAGGGAGAGGGACTTCAACACAGGCAGAGAGAAACAGGACAAGGGGGACAAAGAGGAGAGGTTTGGACTGGATGTTGGGAAGAAATCCTTCTCTGTGAAGAGTGGTGAGGCCCTGACACAGGGTGCCCAAAGAAGCAGTGGCTGCCCCTGGATCTCTGGAAGTGTCCAAGGCCAGGCTGGATGGGGCTTGGAGCAACCTGGGACAGTGGAAAGTGTCCCTGCCCATGGCAGGGGTGGCACTGGATGAACTTCTGTTCTAACCCAAACCATTCCGTGATTCCATGATTCTCTGATGCCAGTCCACCCTCTTGCCCATGAAGGGCTAAGCACTCCCAGCTGCTGCTGGGCTGCTTGGCCAACTATTGCCCATGCGCAGTGTGGCACCAGGGTGGGGACAATACTGGGGGCACCTTCAGAGGGGCTCAGGAGGAAGCTCTGATGTCTGACACAGCTCAGGGGCCATCAGGCTCCAGCGAAAGCCCCTTGTAGCTCCAAACTGGGGTCCTGTGAGCAGGAGGACACAGAAACATGCAGGTGGTGCCTGGGCAGAGCACGACCCCTCTGCTCTGGCTCTTTCACATCTCTTGGGCACAGGCTGCTCGCTGGGCACTGGTGCAGGTGCCTCTGAGCCAGCCCAGGCTGCAGGGACCCTCCCTGCCAGAGCCAGGCTTGTGCCTACTCCCAACCTTCACCCCCCCAGCCCAGCTCCCCTTGGCTGCTGCCAGCCCTGGGACCCCGATGTGAGCAGGGCTGTCCTCGGGCAGCCCGGAGCCAGCCCCATGTCCCCACCCTCCACGCCCTTATCAAGTTCCTGCAGCCTTCCCCCCGCCCGCCCGGGCCCGCTGCCAGCTGGGGCCGGGATGGAGGCGCTGGCAGGTTCCACACTGGGGGCACCATTGCACCAGGGCTGATGCTCTGACAAGCAGGACCAGGACCTCGACCCCCCAACAAGCTTCTGGTGCTTTTGGGGCAGCAGGGCTGGGACACAGGGTGAGGAGGCCGCTACCTGCATGAGGGGACCTTGGGGCCCAGCAGCCTTGGAAACACCTGGAGGAGGACAGGTCTTCCAGACTTTCTGCCTTCCCACGGCCCCTGGCTGGCTCTGCAGGAAGCTGTCCCTGCCCAGGAGTCACCCTGACTATCAGGAGCTGTTTGTGGATGAGAAACTGTCCAGCAGTGGATGGGACAGGATGGACAGCGTTCAGAGGAAGTGAAGATGGGATGGGATGGGATGGGATGGGATGGGATGGGACGGGGTGCCCAAATTGTGCCAGAAGGACAAAGCACTGCTGGGCCACCTCCAGCCCCCTAAGAAGCTTCTGACAGCACGGAGAGGTTGGGCTGAGACAAGAGCAGGTGCTAAAGGACACACTGCTGGTGCTGAAGAGGGAGGTGGGGAAGGCGTAGATGGGAATGCCAGAAAATACTTGGTGAAGGCACTGTGAGGTGTGTCTGGTCCCAGCTCTCTGAGGATGGGGCAGCACGGAGTTCGGATCTCAGGGTTTGGATCCCAGGGTTTGGATCCCAGAGTTTGGTTCCCTCAGAACCAACCACAGAATCAGTTAGTTTGGAAAAGCCCTCAAAGATCATCGAGTCCCACCATCCCCAGCACTGCCAAGGCCACCACTGCCCCATGTCCCCAAGTGCCACATCCCGTCCAGGGGTGGGGACTCCACCACTGCCCTGGGCAGATGTGCCAGGGCTGGACAGCCCTTTGGGAAGCTGGAGAGCTGCTGCTGCCCTTGGGCTTCTGCTCAAGGTCACAGAAAATCCCAGTGGGAGACCCAGAGTGACTTCTACCAAAATCCTGTCCTGTGGAGCGAGTGACAGGCTGAGGACCCAGGTTCTCAGTCATAACGAGTCATGCAAAATAAGCAGTTTTCAATGAAATAGTTTTCAGTAACTTTTTTTCCCAACTGCTGATCAAAATCCAAAGTAACCTCAGAAAATGCACAAGACATGATGAGAAAACAAACCTGGAGCCCACAGGTCACTTTTTCCATGAGTTGTGCCTCTGAACATGGGGGATGTAGTCTCTGCTGGCTGGACTCCCTGCACCTGGGCTGTGCTTATGGCTCCTGTCCTCCCATGGCTGGAGAGGACTCAGCCCGTCCAGTGCTTTCTCCCTCCTCCAAACACCCGTGGTGCTGGGGGCTGCCCTACAGCCTTGTGCCTGGTGTCCTCGCTCCCCCTGGGATGGGGTGGTGGCTCCTGCCACGGGCTGAGGTCCAGGCAGCCTCGTGGCACAGGATCCTCCCATCCAGCTGCCCAAATACCAGACTACTCCAGGTCACTCCTACAAGGAGGTGGGACAGGTGGCCAAGCCCTGGGCTCTGTGCCACCAGCTGGCAAGCAGAGACCAGCAGGAGCAGGGCAGTGACTGTCCCTCTGTGCTGGCACTGCTGGGGCACCTCCAATCCTGGGGACAGTTTTGGGCCCCCCACTAAAGAAAGGACCCTGAGGGGCTGGAGTGTGTCCAGGGAATGGAGCTGGGGAAGGGGCTGGAGCCCCAGGAGCAGCTGAGGGAGCTGGGAAAGGGCTCAGCCTGGAGAAAAGGATGCTCACGGGGGACCTTGTGGCTCTGCACAACTCCCTGACAGGAGGGGGCAGCCGGGGGGGGTTGGGCTTGGAACAAGAAATAAGAGGAAAAAACCTCAAGCTGTGCCAGGGGAGGTTTAGGTTGGATATTAGAGAAAATTTCTTCCTGGAAAGGGTGGTCAGGGCCTGGCAGAGCTGCCCAGGGCAGTGGTGCAGTCACCATCCCTGGAGCGATTTAACAGCCGTGTGGAGGTGGCACCTGGGGCCTTGGTGTAGTGGTGGGCTTGGCAGTGCTGGGGAATGGTTGGATTTAATGATCCTAAAGGGCTTTTCCAACCTTGGTGATTCTGTGATTCCATGAATGGCTTCTCCCTGCTTCTCAGCTCCACCATCTCGTGCCACCCTAACCCTGCTGTGCAGCCCTACAGTGCCAGCAGGACACAGGGCCACTGTTCCTTTGTGTTCAACAGCGCCAGGGCACAGCAAGGATCTTCTCTGGCCCTGACCTCCCCATAAGGACAAGGTGTCCCTTTGGAAGGTGCAGGTCTTGAACTCTCCCGTGTGCCCTGGCAGCCTTGGCTTTGCTGTTTTTTGTGTCTGGGCCCCTTATCTCTCTGCCCCACCTCGCTCAGTGCTGGCTCTGGTGTCCCCGGTGCCAAGGCTGCCCCGTGCCCAGCCCAGCGGCTCGGGGACAATTGGAGGAAGCCGTGTCCCTCAGCAAACCCTGAGATTTCTGCTGGAAGTGACAACTGCCGGGAGGGCTGGCAGGGGATGAGGCCACGTGTGGGGACTGGCAGGATCTCAGGCAGCACGGCAGGTCTGTGCCCTCCCTGCCCCAAACCCAGCCCCACGGCTGCTGGAGGGCTCAGGTGTGGTGGGGAGCTGGCTGTGCACACTGCAGGGTGCAGGTGACCCTGGCCAGTGTCCCACAGGAGAGTGACCAGCTTCCTGTGGCCATGGCAGAGCCCCACGAGGACAGCACGTCCCTGCTCACACACCTGCCCAGCATCAGCCACCAGGGCAGCACACACAGACAGAGGCGCACGGACCCGCGTTAGTGCAGCTACGAGTGCTGCCCTGCCTCAGGACACACACACACCCCAGGGCTGGGCATGGCAGCACCCAGACACACACCAGAGGCACCATGTCCACCCACATGGGCAGAGGAGGAGCTGGTCACGCACACCCACGGGTGCCCTCCTGCTCTGAGCCCCAACCCGGCGGTCCTGAGGCTCCACGGTGCTCCAAGTGCCACCTCGATGCACCTCAACTCCTTCTCCATGTGCTCAGGACTGGAAACCCTCAAAGCCCTGCCCAAACTCTTCCCTCTGCTCCCTCTGATGCCCAGGTGCCAGCAGTGCCAGCGGTGCCAGCAGAGCAGGCAGCCCGTGCCCGTGCTGTGCTGGAGCGCTGCTGGCCATGCCCACGCCGCCCAGGGTGCTCGGGGAAGGCAGAGGGAGTTCAGCTGGGGAGGACAAACTCCTTAAAAGGCTGGACATGCAGGCAGCCGAGGCTTTCCCAGGCAGCCAGGAGTTCCTGGAAGTTGGCTCCTGGTGCCAGAGAACAAGTCCTGGAGAGCTGCACGGGTGAACCTTCCTGAAAGGAGCCACCCCGTGCCAGCTCTTGCCCCGCCATGGGCTGTCCTGGGGTGGCTGCTGTCCCTGCACGTCCCCTGCTCGCTCCCACGATCCCTGCCACGAGCGCAGCTCCCAAAGGAGACCCAGCTCTTGCCCAGGCTTTGCTATTGCAGAAGTGGGGCCCAGAGCCCCGTTATCACTGTCCCAGTGCCTCTCTGGCCCCGTTCCCTGCCTGGGAGCCCGTCCCAGGCGCAGGCTCCGGTACCTGCGAGCCAGGATGTCCCGTGGCTGATAATGTCACATAGCTTGGAGCCCTGCAGCTCCTTCTCGTGCCTCTGGGGCTCCCAGCAGCAAGGTGGGATCTCACACCCTTCCTTCCCAATGGGATAAAAGTAGGTGTCTCCTGTTTCAGCCTCCCCATGACCTGGGAGCAGTCCAGCTTGTCTCAGCCCTGCCACATGCTTGGGATGCCCAGTGTGAATACTCCAGGAACCCACCCCATGGGCCAGAGACACCTCCAGTCCCAGAGGGGCACTTAAAAGGCACCTACTCCCCACCTGAGACCTCCCATGGCAGTGGCCAAGGTCTTGTTCCTTTGGCAGCTGTCATGAATCCCCAACCACTGGCTCCCTCCAGTGACCTGAGGCCATGTAGACCTTCTGTCCCCTCCTCTGAGTGCTCCAGATCCCAACATCAGCTGCCACTCCAGCACACAGCTGGACAGAAGATGAGACAGTGGGCAGCCTCCAGGACCTCGAGGGGTTTCAGAGACCTGTGGACAGCTCCACCCTGGGTCTGTGCTTCCCAGGAGAGGGAGAGGACAAAGGCACATGGTGGACCAGCAGCAGCATAGAGGTAGCAAATCCCATCCCCCAGGATCCCAGCAGCCCAGCCTCAGTTCCCCCAGCGTCCTCTTGACCCTTTGACACAGCCACATCTCATTGCTGGCTTGGGGGTGACACCTGCAGCCTGCCTTTGCCTCGGGGGCTTCCACCAGACAAAGTCCCCTCTTCCTGCACAGCCCCATGGACCTCTTGAAGTGCAAAACCTTCTTGCAGCACCACACTGTGCCCGATTCCTGACTCCAGCTCTCCGTGTCACCCATGCCTGGCTCTCCTGAAGCCTCTTGGCCACCATATTCCTTGTTGTGCCTCTTGTTCTTCAGGGATGCCGATGACCTGGCTCCACGAGCGTACTGCAGGGAGCTCTGCTGGCTGCTCTGCTGGCCCTCCAGCACCCCTGTCCTGTCCCTTACAGCCCAAATGGTCCCGTGTCACCTCCTTCTCCTTCAGCCTTCCTCGCAGTTGCCTCGTCCGAAAAAAACCCACCTACCCCTCAAAATGAGCTTTGTGTTTTTTCAGAGATGCCAAGTCCATCTGGTACAGTCTATCCCTGATAAACAGCCCTCCCTCGGGGCCTCTTGGGACCAGAAAAAGCGCCGGGGCTGGACCTGCCCGAGCAAACATTCCTCCCTGCACACGCACGTCTGCTTCCCGCTGGCAGCCCGGCCATCCCCGGGGAGCCGGGGCCTCGGGGACAGTGCCACGACTGCTCCCTGCACGTCCCGGGGCGGGAGAACCTTCCCCACCCAGGCAGCCGCACATCCCTCGGGACGCTGCCCCCTCCAGCCTTCCCCGGGCACGGCTCGGCCGAGCTCGCCGCTCCTGCAGGGAGGAATCCTGATTCCTGACAGCGTGTCCCTGAGCCCCGATAATCCCCGAGGGGCAGCCGGCAAAGCCTCGCTGATCCACGCCGGGCTGACCCGGCCGTCGCTCCGGGCTGGGATGTGCTGCTAATCCCCCCGGCCGCCTCCCGGCACCGGGCACCGCTGCCCGGGGGGACCCGCCTCGGTCCCGCTCGCTCCCCGGGGACCGTGTGTCCCTGCCCCGCGGGAGGGGGTGGCCGCCGCTCCGCAGGGCTCTGTGCCCCGAGGACAGCCGCAGGGCCCCTCCTGGAGCTCAGGGCCAGCCCGGCTCCCCTGGCACTGGCACCTCCGGGGATCTACCAGTGCTCCAGGGAGGAGCCGCTTGTTTGCAGCCCTTGCGCCGCTGCTGGGAGAAAAGCTGTTGCATTTCACACGACAGATGTTGCTCTCTGAATCCTTGTCCTGCTGGTCCTTCGAAGGATTTTCCATGGCCTCTTAACCCCTTTATCTCGTGGGGGGTTCCAGCACTGACATCTGACAGTGGGCTGTCTCTTCCCGTATTCCTGCTGGGACATAGGTTCCTGTCCACCCTGCTGTACCCGTGACCTGCCCTCCCTGCTGCTCCCCAGGGACCGAGTTTTTCCTCTGCTTCAAGAGGGGCTGCCCGGTGCAGTCAGTCTCTTAAAGGATTGCAAACACCCCTCTGCAAATAAAGACACAGAACCCTCATGTACTGCCCATCAAAACACCTTTGTGGACATCACAGAGTGTCTCCCATAGCTCCGTGGCTCCTGATGTTCTCTGCTTCCCTCTGTAATCAGTTCTGTGGCTCTTCCCAGAGCTTCCATCCAGCCCTCCCCCGTGATGGGTGGGAGCTGAGCCCAGCCCCCTGTGGGGGCACACCAGGACACTCACAGCCTTCCTGCTTCTGCCCCAGCTCCTCTGTGTCGCTGTTTTGGGGGCTGTGGTCACCTGCCAGACCCTCAAGCTGCCTCCTGGCATGGAGTCCCAGCCTGTGGAAAAGGGAATCTTGACCCTCAGTCTGCGAATACGGGGCCAGAGCCCCTGGTCCGTACCCTGCTCCTGCCAAAGTGGCTTCACACATGGCTAGAAAATGCTGCTGCTCCCAGGGCACGGTGGCTGCTCTCTCCCACTGCAGCCTGTGCCATCTGCAGCCAACATTAATCATGTTTTTCAGCCATTAATCATTTCTAACATTAATCATGTTGTCTTCGTGTTGAACAGCGGAGGGCTGGGACTGCGGGAACTCTCTCGCAAGTGATGGGCCTCAGCTCAGCTGCTTCTGAGAGCTGTCAGCCGGCCAGAGCTCCATTCCTCTCCTCGTGTGCCATGTGGCTTTTGCATTGTTTAGTCTCTGATCGAAATCTGGGGCCGGATCGAATTACCTGTCCCACAACAGCCCCGTGCATTGACACAGCCACTGCCTCTCCAGTGACATCACGGAGCCCTCGTGTTCACATCCCGCGCCGTCATTGCCCTCAGACATCCACCCCTGTCCCATGGAACACCGTCCCTCTGGAAGGGAACACCATTCCTTTGCCTGCTCTGGGGCTGAAGTCAAGCTGGCAGGACTGCGCCTGTGGAGAAACAGATGCCTGAGACATGATCCTCATCCTGCGTGCAGAGCACCTGCATCTCCTGGCAGGAAAGGTCTAGCTTTGAAGGCATCCCCTTGGATCTCCAGAACCCCCCAAGATCTGGTGGGAGGGGGCCCCTGGAGGGCTCCAGACCAGTCTGATTCCCAGCAGGGCTGTTGCCAGCACTCTGTCAGGGTGGCTGTGGCTTTGTCTACCTGAGGTTTGAAAGCCTCCAAAACCGGAGCTCCCCCACCTCTCGTGCTTGTCCCCAGGCTGGGGCCCTTCCAGAGTCAACAAACACGTCTTGGAACAAACACCCCAAATCCTGGCCACAAACTACAGTCTCTGTTTTCCTACCAAGGGCAGGGGAAGCTTTCTCCTCTGCTGTGAAGCACTTTTGGAGGGGGATCCAGTCTCTGTTTCACTGCCACAGCCACATATGGACCTCTCCTTTCATGTCAGAAGGAAGGATTTCTGCACATAGTGATGCTTAGTGCAGCTTTTCCACACCTTTTACCCAAAGCTTGTCTGGGGAAGACTGCCATTCCTTTGGCAGAGAGACAGGGGGACAGCTTTTTCCTGTCAGGTCCCTCCAGTTCTCCCTGGGGCTGGAGCTGCTGGAACTGCTGGAGTGGCTGGAGCCTGGTACCAGCAGAGCACTCACAGCAGCTGGGTAGGGGGAGACCCTCTCAGGGTCTGGTGCACAAACCAACTCTGTTTTCCCCCAAAAATCTGACATTTGGAGCCTTGGTTTTGTTGGGACATAGAATGCACCCAATACACAGTTTGTCCTGTCCACAGATTTTTTTGGGAGGGTGGGGGCGCCTGGATCCGAAGCCGGCTGCCCTGACGCCCAGGTCCAGGGAATTCCTGGGAATGCTGACTTCACGCTACTCCTCTTGCTGCTCTGTCCTCCAGCCAAAAGCCAGGCCAGCCATGGGAGCTGAGCTTCTTCTGGAGCGGTGAGCGGAGACCTGGGGCTCCCAGACTCCGCGGGCTCTTGGGCGGCTGCCCGTGCCCGAGGCAGCTGCTCCGGAGGCAGAGCATGGCCAGGCAGCAGGTCTGGCAGTTTCTTGGCAGTGTTCGACGGCAATCAAACCGTCTCCACAAAACATCTCGATGAGCCAGCACATTCCGATGGAGAAATGTCTTGTCTAAATGTTTCTGACCAACTCTCGTGCGGCGGCTTTCTCACTTTTCCTCCTGGCTGAGTTTCAGAAGGAAAAAACACTTCAAAGGCACAGCCCTGGCTTGGGATGCTGTAGGTGTGACTGTGCTGTCTCAGCCCAGGTCCAGACTCTTCCCCTGGGATCTGATGGGACGGAAGAACCCTTACCAGTGCTGGGCAGTCCGAGGAGCCCTAACAGGACACGAGAGGAGCATGGGGTGGGTGTCTCAGGAGTCGAGCAGCCCCACCAGCCCTTCCTGCAGTGGGGTGAATCCTGAGGAGCCCCGAGGTTGGGCTCAGTGTGTGCACAAGGCCCAAGAGCTGAGGTAATGCTCGGCTGCAGGGGAGAGCCAGCCTTGATGTGTGCTGGATGTGTGGAGGACAAGATGCCCTGTCCACAGCAAGACAAGTCCGAGCTCTCGGTGCCAGGGTCTGCTCTGGTGGGAGGTGTTTGTTCCCAGCCTCCCACTGCAGCGACAGCTCCTCTGCATCCACATCAGAGGGACTTGGGGTTTCTTCCTCTGCTGAGAGCTCCTAATGGTCTTCAAACTCCTGCTGCTTCATCAGAGATGTCCCTCAGCCCTGTTGTCACTCCTGGCATGGGCAGCAGAGCAGGACAGGGTTTCTGGATGCCTGGGGGCTGTTGGAACAGATGTCCCTCACCTCAGGGAGGGGTCATCCTGCCCACACCAACCACACCAGGGAGCAGGAGACAGCCAGGACCCTCCAAGGGCATGTCCCAGCCCTTTGGCATTGCCAGTGGGGGGTACCTGGACAGGAGGGGAGATGTCCCCTCATGGAGGGCAGGTCCCCCATCATCATGGCGCTGAGCAGAGAGGCACACGGTCCTGCGGGGTGGTGAGGCTCACCGGGAACATGGCAAGGCTCACCAGGAACACGGTGAGGCTCACTGGGAGCTCGGTGAGGCTCACCAAGACCATGAGGCTCACAGGGAGCACAGCGAGGCTCACTGGGCACATGAGGCTCACAGGGAACATGTCAAGGCTCACTGGGAACACAGTGAGAATCACCAGGCACTTGAGGCTTCCCAGGCACTTGAGGCTCCCTGGGAACATGAGGTTCACAGCAAGGCTCCCCAGGCACACGAGGCTTCCCAGGCACTCGAGGCTCCCCGGGCACTCGAGGCCCCCCGGGAACAGGGTGTGTGCTCTCACGGCGCGTGGGGCCGCACGTGGCTGGCGGGGCGCAGGGCGTGCGCCGGCCAACATGTGGTTTGTGTTTAGAGTGTGTGTCTGCTGGTGCTTTGTAAATGAGGTGCACTCGGCGCTGTGTGTGTTCACTCTGGCACGCCGGGGCTGGTGCTGCTGCCGGTGTTCCTTGGCCGGACGTGGTTTTGTGTGACGGGGCCTGTGTTCAGCTCTGCGGGAGGCTTGTGCTCACGTGCTCACGTGCGTGTGCGCTCCGTTGCGTGGCCAGCCTGGACCCCTGCTCCTTCTGGAGACTCACTTGAGGCTGAAAACCCTCTTCCCCATGTGACTGCCACTCCTAGGACAGTGGTCCGTGCTCCCTCTCTCCACGAGCTGACCCTGACCGGGATGTGTGAAGGGGGAGGCGCTCCCCCGGTGCTCCCCACCGTGCCGCACTCCCTGGGGAGCTGATGAAGTGTGAGGGTTTGGGTGCTGGTGAGCAGCTGAGCCCAGCAGACAGTCCGGCCTTCCCCAGCATGAGACCTGAGCAAAAACACCTGGAGCCAATTCCCAGCCTGGCAGAGCCAGTGGAAAAACAAGGCATCCGAGGCCTCGCGTGGCGGCTGAGATGGTCACTTTCCTCAGGAAGGAAGGGTGGTCTCGTGGGATGGCTGGCTCGTCCAGGGTTGCTTGGAGCTGGATGAAGTGCAGGGAGGCTGCACTGGGGCATCTCGGCACCACACCTGGGTCTTGGACAGAAAGGGCCAGGCTGGGAACTGAGCATCCAGCTCGTGGCTTTATAGCGCTCTGCAGAGGCGGAAACGCCGTCTCCGTGGCGGTGAAGCTGCTTTCCAGCACTGGCGACAGTTCAGCCATCCTGAGCCCAGGCTGAGGGATGAGAGGGGAGAGAGGAGACGGGGATGCACCGCAGTAACCCTGGAAAAAGGCCCCCAGCTCTCCTGCAGGTGCACAGAGAGGGCAGCGGGGCCAAACCCTCCTGGCTCCCTGGGCTTGGGGCACGGCAAGGCAGCCCTGAGGTACCAGCCAGGGATGTGGCACAGGGACCACGTGCTGCTCCAGGGCCAGGACAGGTGGACAGTGCGAGGACACAGCAGGTGCTGGCTCCTGGTGTACGTCAGCAGGGGTGACCTGTTTGGAGGAGCAAACCCTGCTCTGGCAGGAGCAATCAGGGCACCCACCAGGTCCTCATGCCTGGATCAGGAGGGCAAATAGGGCTTTTGCACAGCGTGACATCTTCTGGGCTTCCCGGCCACATGTGGGTGGCATGGAGGTGTTCTCCCCCTGACCCAGACAGCAGGCAGGCTGCCAGGGAGCAAACCTGGCAGAGGATGGACAAACCATCCCAGCACAGCTCAGTGAGACCAGGGACAGGCTCTGGAGGAGCACAGAGCGTGCCCGAGGAGCTGACTGCTGCACTTGTACAAAAACATGAGCAATGGTGAAAGCAGCAGGACGTGGGAGGGATGGTGGTGCAGAGCACTTCAGAAAGAGAAGGATGGAGAGAGTCTGGCAGTCAACATCCGACTTTTATTCCTAGTTAAACAACAGAGCACGTCGGATGAGAGAAAGTCATTAAGTGTCAAGAGTCAGATTTCGAGGAGCTCGGTGCCAGGTTTCCCAGCACTCAGCACCACAGCCGGAGCCAGGCTTTGCAAAAAGCCAGATCCCATCCGGAGCTTGCAGCAGGGCTGGCTGAGGCTCCCCAGGGATGTGTCTGGATGGATTCATGAAGGAGATGAGTGCCCGACCTTTGTGGCTCTTGTCTGAAGTGCCTGGTGGTGCTGGTCACCGAGAGCGTGGTCCCTGCACTGACCCTGCAAGGTGCATGGTGTGGTCCTGCTGGGTGACAGGAGTCCTGTCACCTGGGGGGCTGCGGTGGGTTCAGCCCCTCATCTGACAGGCTTTTCAAGCAGGAGACTGACAGATTGTGGGTTTTCAGCTTCCTGTGGGAATTTCTAAGTGCATAATCATAGTGAACATCATGAAAAGCATTTTAATAGTCAGAGAATACCATCTGGATGTTCACAAACAAAGGCGATATAAATCCACGACTGACAGCACTGAACTCAGTGCTTTTATAAGTATTTCCAAATTGTTTCCCAAATTATTTAAGCAAGTCTTTCCTCTAATGAAACTCAGAAAAGATCCTAACATAGGCAAACAGTACAGACTGAGCACAACGGAGACTTTATACAGAGGGATTAGAGCTTGGGTCAGATGTAATCAAATGACATCCCCTGCACACGAATGCAGTCCGTGTTCGGAGATAGGAGGAATCCCAAACACTTCTGCAATGGGAGGAATAAATCTGGACGTGCCAAAAGGGGGTTGGGGGAGAGGAGGGGAATGACTCAAACCAGTTTTTGTGGGTGTGAAGGCCTTGCATGATGGCGCTGAGCACTGTGGGGATTATTTGAGAGCGTACAAGAGGGATGTGCTGGGTCTGGTGGCAGCTGCCACTGATGTCCTCGCAGTGGGGGACACTGGGAGGGGCATGGGAGGGATGCTGGAAGGGAAGACAGGAAAAGCAGAAGCCAGCCAGGCACAGGGCTGCTTTGCAGGGAGGAGAGAGGTGCTAACAGCCTGGCTGGCTGCTGGCTCCGAAGTGACATGCCAGGAGGAGAAGCTGGCAGGGCTAGGCATGGGGTTGTCTCCAACAGCAGGGATGGACCTCCCTTTCCACGGGCTCTGGGTCAGAGGTGCATAGACCAGCATGAGTTGGGCTGAATGGGGACTCCCAGGTTTTCCTGATGGGACATTCACGGGGCTGCTGCTTTCCTGGACAAAACCCCTGGAAACCAGGCAGCAGTGCAGATCCTGACCTCGCAGGCCTGATGCCCTGGAGTGCACCTCTTGACAGCTCAAGGCAGTCACAGAGCCAAGGGCTTTGTTCAGCATGGGCCTCTGTGGAGAGGAACTGGGAATGGAAGCAGTGATCCAGAGCCAGTGGAGGCCACACTGACAGCAGAGCAACCCCAGACATGTTGGGGACAGTCCAAAGCAGATTGTGGGGTGGCCACCAGTGGGCAAGAGTGGCCACCAAAGAGGAGATTTCAACAGCAGCACCTGGACAGCTGCAGCTGGCACGTGGCTGTACCCTGAGGACAACGGTGCCTCTGTCACTCTCAGGCCCCTGGCCAGACTTCAGGTCCTGGCAGAGGATCCAGAAACATCTGCTTTTGCTGGCTTTTCCTGATCCAGCTCTTGCAGCAATGGTTGAGGGCCCTCCAGCCAACTGAAATCTTTGGGGTGAGGGGTCCAAAACCAGACCGTGGTATGTGCCTGGAGATGTGCTCTTGTAAACATGGCAAAAATCTGTCTTGCCCTCCATGCAGGAAGATCACCTCTCTGCTTGCTGGAGAAGCCTTGGCTAGAAAGTGGGCAGACCCCAACTCCACCTCCTCCACATGACCTCGGAGCAGAGGACACCCTGCTGTCCCAGTTCCTGGATTTCATCTGAATTCACCTTGCCCTGCGGTGCTGGGCAGTCTTCTGAGTGAAAAAATGTCATGTTTATCTGTCACTGTGTCAGGCCAAGTTCTAAATGGAAGTGGGTTTGGAAGCAAAGGAGTTGCTCTCAGAAGGAAACAGGAAACAAAATCTGATCTCTCCTCCGTGACGGGATGCCTGGTTGTGACTGGACACCTGCTGAACAGCTGGATGCCTCTTCCACCAGGCCCTCTCTGCTGGGATGAGCCTTTCCTCCTTGTCCTGCTGCTCTGCCAGGACAGCACGGCTCAGGACAGCAGCACAGGGGGAGGACACGGCGTGGGGTCGCTTGGTTGCGCGGCCTCTTGGCTCCTGCTCCTCCCCACCTTGTGCCAGGGTTTGCTGCCTCCATGGGGCTTGGAGGCAGCTCCAGGAGCTTTGCAGTTTTCCAGTGCTGTGCCTCAAGTTTCTCCTTGGAATTATGAATAGGACGTGCTTTGTGCTCAGCCCGTGGCTCCAGCACCATCTCAGCATCGGACTGAGACCACGTTTGGTTTCTTTGGACGTATCAGAGAGATCCCAGACACGGAGCAAAGTGTTTGCCCAGACGTGCTGCTGAGGGCAGGCTGCCCCACACGGAACAGGCTGCCAGCCTGGGGGTGCCATGTCCTCGTGTGGCCCCTAAAGCATCACTCCTGCGGGTCCCAGCGACGAGCCCGACAGCCGGAGCTCTCCTGCCTGGATAAACGGGACGAGTGGTGGTGCTGCCAGCAATGGGGTATGGGAGAAGCTGCCCATTTCCTTCCAGTCACTTTGTTAATGTGCCCCTAAACCCTCTCGCAGCCAGAAAAAGCATTAGTCACCCTTACAAAGTCAGGATGAGCCGACAGGAATAACAAGCGCCTTCGTCTAGAGCACGTCCATGCCAGGCAAAATATTGTGGCCGGGACTGCTCTGTGCTTGTTCTGGGGAAGGCACAGAGGAACCCGCTCAGCCTGTGCAGAGGGCAGTGGTTGTGTCTAACAGCCCAACACCTGGCCAGCTGTGGGAGGTGCTGGTGGTCACTGGAGCTGGCCCTGCCCAGGGCCTTCACGGAGCTGTAGGCAGGGACTGACCCGGCAGAGGGGCTGGTGAAGGCATTCAGCTCCTGGGGGTGCAGCGAGATGAAGAAGGACTTGGGGAGGCAGTGGTGTGACCTCCCTGCTCATCAGGGGCTCTCTGGGTCAGATTATGGCCAGCCATGAGCTGGTGGACATTTCAGAGGGGACCACAGCTTGGGACTTCCTCCATCCCACCTCAGCCCCGTCCATGATGCCAACAGCCTCTCCCAGGAGACAGAAGAGGCACCAGGCTGGCTACAGGGAACCAGGCAGCCCATCCCTCTGGGAGACTCCTGCCCCATAACACAGCCCGTCCGCCCACTTCAGCATCACCTCCAAGAACCAGAGGAGCAGGGCAAGCCAGGACCTGGATCCTGGCCGACGAGGGAGACATGAAGGGAGACGTGAAACGATGAGTGGAAAAGGAGAGCTGCGAGGATGTGGCCGGGCGCGGCTGACGGGGGTGGCTGCAGACGGTATCGCAGCAACGTGCTGGCACAGAGCGGGGGCCAGGCCGGAGTCAAACATTGGGAACATTTCTACCAGACGGGACAATTACACCCTGGAGCTGCTTGCCAGTGAGGCCCCATCACGAGTGGAACAGATCCCATAAGATACTTCTAAGTTTAGAGTAAAGGAGCCCTCTCCAACAGGGGAGGATGCGAGACTGCCGAGCTCAGTCCCGCCCGTCGCCGCCAAACCGCACTCCCTGGAGGAGCACTCACGAACTGCTCTTGCAACACTTGAGCTACGGCTGAGACACACATTCCAGCCGAAACCCCTGTTTGCAGTTGTTTATACATCGCTCAGAAAATATCCTTTTGGATTGAATTTGTTCATGCTTGATCTCAGCCCAAAAAAACGAAGAATTATTTGGGGATGGTTTGAGCAAAATCTGTTCGACTGTTTCTGTGTTATGTAAGCATCAGAATAAATAAGTTTTCCTATTTTCAAACATTTTTCTCATCCTTACTAGCTGTCAGATAGCTCAAAATCAGCTTCATGATTTGGAGGAGTTGTACTTAGCCCATGCCTGGCTCTCAGCGAGGGACCGGCCTGTTCCTCAGCCAGACAAGCTCTCCTCAGGAGTGAGAAAACCAGGAGGGACTACAGCTCTTACATGTGGTGCTTGACATCCTTAAAGGTGATCTCCAGGGGCATTGGATCACAGCCGGGCATTTTCCAGGAGTGTTTGACAAGAAGAGATTGGCCAGTGCCAAATGAGAGTTAAATAAACAGGTATTGAACAAAGCTGTGGAAAAGAGCCCTAAGGTTTTGTGTGAAGGGGAGGTGAGCGCTGTGCACAGACAAGCAAGAGGAGGGCTCAGCCCGTCCCCCCACCCCCCTCCCAGCTCCAGGGGAGCTCACACTCCGCAGGTTGCGCTGGAGCTGCTCCCTGCGTGTTTTTGTGCTGTGCCCATGCTCGTTGTTTTGGTGGATCGTGTTTTTGGGAGAGAAGTGAAGGAGGAGAGCTCACAGCCTGGGAGACACTCTTTGACTCCAAGATTGTGCCCAGATGCAGAGAGGTGATGGGTGATGGGCACTGCAGAAGGAAGGCCAGGCCTTGGTGAGGTGGATGAGTCAGATGTTGGGAAGACTTTGCGCCAGCATCGTTGGGGTGGGGCAGAGCTGTTGGAGGTGAATACAGAAATATCCTTGAAATCCAGCTCCAAGGCTGGAGAAGATCATTGTCCAAGTTTCTGGAGTTCACACTAAGCCAGTGGAGAGGTGACCTTGACCCAGGCTCTTGGGACTTTGTCTCTGAAGGAAAGGATGAAGAGGCAACGTTCATCCCATGCTGTGCCCCAAGGAATCAGGGTCTCCAAGACGTTTGGGTCTTGCTGGTTCCCAGTGCGAAGAGGAGTTAAATACCTGAATGCCTGGCAGAGGCTGGGATGTCATTCCTCACCCAGCACCTGCAGAAACCCAGGGAATTCTGTCCAAGTGCTGATTCCTAACTCAGGGCAGTTGTTCAAGGAATGACATTCAAGCAGCTACAGACAAAGTGCTATAGCAACAAGCCCTGAGTGCCAGGAACGGGCACTCCAGTGTCCTGTCAGTGTTCTGTGGAGAAACCATGGGAAAAATAAGAGGGATCGTTGTGAGCTGGAGATGGGAAATTTTAGAGAGGATCAGGAAGCTGATAAAAGTGCCTGAAGCACAAAAGGAATTAAATTAAAGTCCTCCAGCTGAATGTAGAGGCTGCTTCAACATCTGTACAAGTCACAAAGGGCTCACAAAATTAGAGTGAAGGAAGAGGGCAGGAACAGGAATCACTTTAGGCCTGTCAGCAGGGAAAAGGTTTTGAAACCACGAGCAGGGAAAAAATTATATCAGGGGAATTCCAGAAACATCTTGATTTTGACTGAAGTCCCCAACCTGGGTTCTGGAGAAGCAGGGAAAGGCATCCATAGCCAAGGGGGGATCTCAGTGCCTCCAAGGGAAGACCACGAGCATCCTGGAGCTACTGCGAGCCCGAGATGGCTCCTTGGAGCAGCGGCACCACTTGGATCCACAAGATCCCCTGAAAACTTCCAGCACCTCTAGTTTGGCTTCCCTGGTGAGAAACCAGCATCTCCAGGGCCCTGGGGCAGGAGGAATGATTTAACTGGAGAGGGAGTGCTGAACACTGGCCTGGACTGAAGTGGAACCATAACCTCTGCCTCCTTCCTCATTCCATTGGAAGATCCTGTCAATGGCTTCAGGGACAGAAAAGGATGTGTGAGCACCCCCACATTTGCTTTAGGGCAGCACCTGGAAACCCAACTGTGTCCTTTTGACAGTTCAGCTTAACCAGGGTGAATTTGTGCTGAAGCAGAGAAGCAATGCTTCCATGATCCATCCCACGAGCAGGCAGAAATCCGTCCTTAAGCCATCCCAGATGTTTGCAAAGCAGACGTGGGTCTCAGTCCTGAGGTAGCAGAAGGAAAAGCGCTGGAACAAAATGAGACGTTAAAAAAGAAACTGCCAGATCCACGTGGTGGAGCTGAGACAGCTCGGGGAGACCAGGAATGCAGCAGCTGCTCTGTCTGCTGGAGCAGACAATTTAACATGGAAGCTACTGCTTTCCAGAAGTCTGGAGTGAAGCAAATGCTGTACTGGTCTGCAAAAACAGCAGCAGCAATGATCCTGGGAATAGTCCGGCAGCTTTTGCGCGGGAGAACGCACTGGAAGGGGCAATTGTCCAGGTTCAGATCGAGCCACTCAAGGGGTCCTTGAGGTCCCACAGTCTTTGTCTTTGACAAGCTTGATGGGTGGGACAGTGGGAGAGTCATGAGGGCCAACAGAGACAGAAAGATACCACGTCCTGAGTCTGGGATGGAGCAATCCACGCGCCAGGAGAGCCTGGAGAACAACCAGCACAGGTGCGTGAGCTCTGCAGCACAGAGCATGGAGACAGGGAAGGGAAGCTGACCATGAATCAGCAGTGAGCTTTTCCAGTGAGGAAAGCCAGCCGGTGTGCTGTGGTAGCCAACTGGTGTGCTGCGGTAGCCAAAGCATGGCCAACATCTGAAGGGAAGTTGTGTGAGAAGAGACAGAGGTGTGTGGTTGTTCCACCTGGAGGAGAGAGGTGGAAAGGGGGATCTGATTGTGTTTTCCTCTGCCTAAAGGGAAGCTCCAGAGGAGACAGAGCCAGACTTTTCTCAGGAGTGAGGAATAAGGGGAAAACAGGCAACAAGCAGGAGTTGCAGGTAAGGAAGGACACAAAAACTGTCGTACAGCCCTGGCAGAGGGGCCAGTTGAGGTTGCTCGTGGACAAAGCCTTGAGCCAATGGATTCAGCTTTAGAATTAGACTTGCTCTGAGCACGGCTGACTGGAGACTTTGGATGTTTCTGCAAAAATCAGTTATTCCAAGAAGATGAAGGAAAATCACTTTCCTCAGCCTGTAACACAGCCTTGAGCAGGTTGGCAGAGCCACACGTGGGGAAACACTGCAGTGAGTTCCCTCTGCTTTAGGGTGGGATTGTGCCACCACTGGAGAGCACCCAGAATTTCTCTCCAGCTCTGGAGAAGCATCTCTGTTTGGTGAAGGTGGGACAGCAAATGATCTGCTCCCCCTACAGCGTGGTGGGCTCCTGATCGTGAGGAACATCAGAGCCCCAGGCTCTGGGATGCCCACGGTGGTGCTGCCGTCTCATTGCTAATTCCCCAAAGCCTGTGGTCACAGACAGAGTTTTGGGAGATGCTCCATCCTGGGAGGAAGAAGGAAGGATACGGTCCCCAGGCTTGCTCTGCTCGGTGTGTGCTCAGTGTGCAGGTAGAGGCTCTGGGAGAGCTCTGCCAGAGCCCGAGGAGCGCTTGGCACCTCTGGGCAGCACAGAACAATCTCTCCACTGAAGGACACCTCCAGGCCTCTTTCCCATGCTCAAATTTCTCACTTCTTGGATGAGGTTTCCACCCCATCACCTTTCCCTTGCAACCCCGGACAGCAGCAGATGCGTCCCTGGGCACCCAGCACAGCACCCAGCTGACCTGCACAGGTTGTGTTGGGGACATCCTCGCTCCCCTTCAGACACCGGGATGGCCCCAAATCTTCACAGACTTCTCACATGTTAACTGTTGCTGGCCTTATCTCCAGGATCAAGACCATATTTTTCTTCTCATTCCAGGAAGGACAAGTTTTAATAGTCCTGGAATTGGAAACAGCTCCCTTTGCTTTCCATGCTTCCCACCCGGTTTTCATGTGGGGAGCTGTTTACCACAGTTATGCAAGCGGAGGCAGTGGGCTGGGGTGACAGTCCTGGTCTGGGGACACACAGGAGGAAGGGGCTGGGGTGACAGTCCTGGCCTGGGGACACAGGAGGAAGGGGCTGGATGACAGGCCTGGCCTGGGGCACAGTGGGGCTCCCACTGCCCTGCACGGCCACCCTGGCCCTGCATCCATCCCACACATCCTGATGCTGCCAGGGATGAACAAGTGAGCAGAGGGAGAAGGAAATGTTCTGCTTCCCTGGCCAGAGGGGACAGCCCTTGGTACTGGAAAGGACTGAATCTCAAGGAAAAAGTGTGGGACACGTTCTGGTCTCTGTGGAGGGTACACCACAGGTGGCTGAGCTCCCCAGTTCCTTTCCTTGGATCTGGTGGCAAGCTGGGGACAGTGACCATGACAGGTCAGCACAATGTCCCTGTTCCCTGCCAGAGTCCCCCAGGGACAGAGTGGTGGAGCAGGGAATGTGGAGGGGACGTGACACCTGTCCCTGCGGTGATCCGGTGAAGGACTGGCGGTAGGGCTGGGCATGGGCGCCGGAAATGGGTCAGGGACGTGGTGGCAGGAGCGGTGGCACTCTGGGGGTGTCCCCCCTTTGCACAGAGTCCCTTGCCCATGCTGGGGTGAAGGTGGGGCAGCAAGAGGCACAGGGAGGACCCTCAGTGCCACGTGGGAACACAGCCCAGTCAAGGATGCCCAGAGCTGATGGTGTTGGGAGAGGCTGCTGGGCTGAGACAGGAAAAGGAGGCAATGGAGACAAATTGTGACAAGCTGTGACAAAACCCAGCTGCTACTGGCCTGAAGATGATGTTTCCCACCCTGAGAGTGATGCAGGAGGACAAGGACCCTGTGGTGTGGCAGCAGGTGGAGGGGACAGTGAAGTTCATGACAGCCATGGAAAACTGTCCTGGCTTTAGAGGGAGAGAAGTGTCCATGGGTGAGAGCTGCCTGAGCACAAGGCTGGGCTCGGCACGGGAAGAAATCAACATTAGCAGCTCAAGGATAATGTGGAAAAGCAAGTCCACAATTCCTTGGTGTCATGGAGCTTTTCTTTAAGGAAATGTCCAGGCAAGAGGAGGTGGAACTTGTGGAAATGACCGAGTGGTGAAGTGGAGGGGGGCTCAGGACCACCCTGGGCCCACGTCCCCATTAGCATAGGGCAGAATTGGATGTGATCAAGGGACACACTGACCCCTGCCCCAACCATGGAGTGGGCTCTGAAGCACCCACAGGTGACAGGTCCCACTGGTGACAAGGACAATCAATGTCTGCCGCTGTGCTGGCCAGCCCCTGCTCATGCAGCCCAGCCTGTCTCACTTGCCAGAGGAGCCTAGTCCTGACCCCTGCTCATGGCACCAGCCTGGCCTGTCTAGGGCCATCTGCTCCATGGATGTCCCTGCCCAGCCCTGCCCAGAGGGTGGCACAGTGTCCCAGCTGTGCAGGGACATCATCCTTTCAGACACATTTTCCATCCATCTCTCGCCTTGAGGGGCTCCACAGGCAGAGCTCCGTGCGGTTCTCCCCTAATCGCTTCCCTTTGCACCCCCGCTCCCACTGGGCTTTGTGCAGTAGGGTCCAGCTCTCCCACCAGCCTCGTTCCCTCCTGCATCCTGCCCATCCAGACTTGTTGCTGTGGCCACAGGCTGCATTCAGCCTCCCCGGAGTGGTGGGTCTTCACTTGGATGTGTTCCAAGTCCTGCTTCTGGAGGATCTCTCCTGCCTTGGGCCGGGTTTCTCCCAAGCACGATGGCCCACGTGTTGTTCTGGAGAAGGCCTTGTGGCACTATCCCAAGCTCCTGAGCTGGATGCTGCTTGCCTGACACCCCCCTGGAGCTGGCAGATGAGCTGGGGTGGACATGCAGGGGCGGGATGGGCCAAGCCCCCGTGAGCTCTTCTCCTGCGATTTTGGCTTTCTGGGCTGCATCCACAGCGCTCGTAGCAGCCTGGCTGACTCAGTGCTCCGAGTGGGCTGCCAGTCCCCTGCATGTGACAGCCAGCCCCTGTGTGACAGTCAGGGGGCTGTGACACGGCTGCTCCCTCCTCCAGGGCACAGAGAGGGGCTGTGTTTGCAGCAGGAGCCGAACCCCGTGAACACAGCCTGAGATCTGCGAGACTCCGTATGGCTGAGTCAGGATTTTGGAGCAGCCCCCCCATTTCACACACACAGAGATGTCCTCCTTCTACCTGCAGTACACCAGGGGTTTGTACTCATCCTGAATTTGTCACAGTGGCTCCCTGCCAGCCCCTCCGGCCAACTCTGCTCTGGTGAGGGCTCCTGCAGAGCCCCCGTGCCTTTGCAGGGGTGGAGAGAGGAGAGAGCAGCCTGTGCCAGGCACAGTCTCGTGGGGACCATCTCAGACCTGCCAAGCTCCCCCCTCACTCCTGCCCGGGCGGTGTTCCCAGCTCGGCGCTCAGGGCCACCAGCCCGGGAGGTTTTGGAGGCTCCAGGCTTGCTGAGGGTCTGAAGAAGGCTGATGGAGATGGTGCTGGTGACAAGTCCTGCCACAGTGGGGTGGTGCTCATGGATCAGGTGAAGGACAGGGCAGCGGGTTGATGATTCTGGTTGATGCTGGTGCATCCTGAACCCCTGGACCTGCAGGGACCAGCAGACAGGGTGACCCCAATCAATGGCCTCATGTCCTCAGTCCTGGCCTGGGGAGGTGAGCACAGCTTGGAGGACACTGAGGAACAGCCAGAGCTCTTGGCAGCCCTTGTGCAGCTAGAACAATGGCTGACGTCATTTTTATTTAAGAGGGAGAAAGGAAAAAAAATTGTGACCAGAGGACCGTAGTCCTGGGAGAGACGGAGTTTATTTTTCCTGCCTGCTGCTTTCTCTCGCGCTCCCCCCAGCCCTGGCCGTGGCACAGCACATTCCTTTGCTGTGATCTCCTCCCTCCCATGCAACAGCACATTCCTCCTGCGCTGGCTGCTCCCTTTGCTCCGGCCACCCTGGCCTGGCCGGTGTGGAGGGGACAGTGGCCACGCATCCCCTGTGCCTGAGCACTGCTGGACACTCTGCTTCCAGCTTTGCCGGGGCTCAGGCTCAGAGCTGTGTCCGTGTGCTGGCTGCTCATGTCCAGCTCCGTCCTGGGCACAGGTGTCTGTCCAGGTGCTGGCCTCTCCATCCCAGGACCGTGTCCAGGATGGATGCTGGAGCCTCACCCTCTGCTGCCTCCATGGCAGGTGCACTGAACTGGTGGCATGGAACCTTCCAGGGTGGAACCCACACACTGATGGGCTTGGGGAATGTGGGGTGCCAAGTAGGGCTTGTCTTCCCTCGCTGGATGGAGAAAGACCAGCCTGGGCTTGGGATCATCCCTCTGGATCCCAAACAGGCAGGAAGGAAGGTGTCTGCCAAGCCCTGTGAGCAGTGGGGAGATGAGCTAACGCCTCCCAGGGCTGAGTTTGTAGGGCTGGCACAGCCCCCAGTGCTGGGGCCACTCTGGGCAGGGCAGGTCACCTCAGAGGGCTGGGCAGACGTGGGTGCTGCAGCCCTTCACCCTGGGGTCATTGTCCCCTCTGGCCAGTGCTGGTGTGGGGTGAGAAGGTCAGGTGGGTGCTGCTGACCAGCGCATCCAGTGCATCCAGCACACCCGGCCCTTGGGCTCCTGCTGGCCTCACTGGGTTTTGTTGGAACTGCTGGGAGCCCAGGCACGGGCCTAATGCCTGTTTTGTAACATTTTCCCAGTGCAATCAGATAAAATGAGGTGTTGCCTTCTCTCAGGACATCCCCCTTTGCTCACCCCAACACCCCTCTCACCACTCTGTCCTATTCCCAGCCACAGAGGAGACCCACAGCACCCCTGTGCCCCCACCAGGATCTCTGAGAGCTGGGAAAGCTCCTTGCTCCTGGTTTTTTACCCGTGCCAGCACTGCCTTGCTCCTTCTCAAGCTGGGGGCTGCAGAGGAGAGAGCTGGGGGCTCTGGTGAGGGTTCTGGGGGCATCGCGGGGCTCTGGCTCTGGGCAGGACTCTGGCTCTGGGCAGACCAAAGGGTTGAGCAGGGCCACATGTGCCCCATCTCCTGCCAGACTGGGCTAAACCAGGGTTAACCAGAGGGGCGGCTGGGAGCTGCCACATGCCAAGAATGTTTCCAGACTGGGGAAGGGCTGGACATGAATCACCCGGTGCCTCTGCCAGACGCTGTGTACAGGCTGGGCTCCGCACCGTGCTGTCCTGCAGTGAGTTTGGGGACCCTGTGCAGACCAGGGCTCCACCAGCCCCACCAGCATCACCTCCTCTGGTGGCTCCAGCCTGGTTTTGTGGCTCCTGGGAGCCCCAGCTGGCTGTGGGGCCGGCAGCCCCGTGTGTGCTGCTGGCTTGGGAAACCCACGTGCAGATGTTGCTGCAGCCATGGACACACTCCTCCCACGCTGCTCCAGCCCTTTGTCTCCGTCACTTGTGTGGGCCTGAATGTTCACAAGTTGTAACTCAGCCTCTGGAGACCTCCAGGTACCATGGAGACTCAGCAAGGTACCCAGGACCCTGCGCAGCCCAGTGCTGGCTCTCTCACTGGGCAGCTTGTCTCGCTGCCCACCCCAGCCCAGTGCCCGTCAGCGTGGGGGACGCTCTTCCTCCTCCTCTGATGGGCACTGGCGTGGTCCTGCTGTGATCCCAGGGAAACCCAGCAGCCCAGGAGATGGGGGCCTGCAGCCTTCTCCCGTCAGTGCTGGGGAAAGGTGTGGCAGCCTGGGGAGCTCCTGTCCATGCCCAGCATTGCCGGGCTGCTGGACTGGCTGCCCTGGAAGGTGGGTGGATGGTTCCACACTCAAAGGCACCCCCACCCCTTAATGCATCGACATCCACACCAGGGCTGCAGCCTCGAAGACAGGCAGCCTGTGCTGCTGAAATCCAATGACGGCAGTGGGGCAGCCACAGTCCCCCCACAACTTCTGTCCCTTGCAGATCCTTCAGAGTAACAGAGGGAGGGGATTAGGGCTAAGAATGAGGTAACCTTGGACTTCTTGGCAGCCAGAAGTCCCCCAGCACGGTCCCTGCAGCAGCTCCTGGTGCACAGATGTGTCTAATTCACCTGCTCACCATGTGCAGGGAAAGGGTCTGAGCGCCAGACCGGCCACAGGGACATCTGTGAGGCAGTGGCTGAATGGAGAGAGCAGGAAAAACACAGGGAAGAAGGGCAGCAGCCCAGACTGCTTAGGGCTAAAACCCTGATAACTCCTTTCATTCAGAACATCTCCATTTCCATCTGGAAGTAGAGGTTTACACATTCAGCTTCTCCTTGCTGGAGCTGGAAACACTGTCCCTGTGGATGGTGCTGGGGTGGGGGTCCCTGCCCGGGATGCAGGGATGCTTCCCTTTGGAAGCAGCACCATTCCCTGGCTGCACCATGAGCAAGCAGCGCCGTGCTGCTGCAGCAGGACACGTGTTCCAAGCCTTGTGCAAACACACCAGGCCTGACCTCGCTCCAAGCTTTCTGGTCAAGGATGTAATCTTTAGGGCAGTAATTTTCCCTTGCTTGCCCAACACTTTCCGAACGAGCACATCTGAAAGCCTTGACTCAAGGGTTTTAAGGAGCTGTGCTGAGCACGACACGCGGCCAGGGACCGGCTCGGAGGCTCAAGAAATAAACAATAAAAGGAGCAGAACTCAGAACATCTGGCAGAAAGTAGGAGCATGTTCCACAGTCTGGGTGTCTGAAGGATAAATGGGGCTGGACTGAGCCACAGATCCTTTCTTGTCCACGCTGGGAGCGGGGCAAGCGTGATATTTATGGGCTCCAGTGATGCTGCGACTGCAGCATCTTGGCACTTCTCCTTCACCGGCTTCGAGGGGAATGGGAACACATGTGTGAAAAACATGTGCTGGGGCACAACAGCCCAGGCCCAAACGGCAGCACACAGGGAGGGAGAAGCTCTGGGGACAAACTCAGCTCTCACTCACAAATGGGATGGGCTAGGGCCCACTGTGCTGGGGGATAACGAGAAGCTGTGAGCCTTGGAGGGCTGCAGCCGCCTGGAGAACACAGAAATAAGGCAACAGCAGCCTGGCAAGCAGGGCTTCCCTAGACGTGGGCATGGAATACGTGGGCCTGACCAGGGAAGCTGTACTGAGCTTCTCAGTGCTGTGCCCATGGCTGGGTCCTGCACCTTCCTTGTTTTCATGGGTCTGGATGAAGCAAAAATTGAACAAAACCAAATCAAGTCCTCAAGGATCTGTATCCAAGGAGCAGGACATGGGATCTGGCGTGGACATCAGTGAGCCAGTGGTTGCGGTGATCCCCGCCTTGGAATTAAAGGCGTGAGTGGCCCCACTGGTTTCACTTAGGGAGGAGTGAGCACTTAAGTGCTTTGCTGGATGAAGGCCTAGGAGAGGGGAGGGCTGGGCTCCAAGTGAAGCTGGGCTGGAAGGAGCCTACGCACTCTGCTGCAATGGTTGGGATTTCCAGCCTGGAGACAGGGAAGCAGGGCAGGCAGAGTGTGGAAATCCAGCCTGGGAGTCCCAGGCAGGGCAGGGGCTGGAGCAGCATCTTGGACAGACCAGCTGGTGTTCCCAGGGTGCCTGGGACGAGCTGGGCTGGGGAGCTCTGGCTCTGCAGAACGATGGTCCTGTCATGGGGCCCGGGCGAGGTCCCACCCCTGTGAGTGCCTGCACTGTGCAGAGGGGAAGCTGTGGGTGCCCTTGGCCTTTGGCGGTGGCACTGACCCATGCCCAGCAGGGGCACTGACCTGTGCCCAGCAGTGCCCATCTCCAGGTGACCCTGGAGATGAGGTCCTGGGCTAAGACGAAGGGAGAAGGAGGAGGAGGCAGCACTGCCCTGGGGAAGGGACGAAGTGGTTTGGGTGAGGGTGAAGGAAGATGATCCGGTGTTTGCTGAGGTGGGGCCAGGCCATGACCAGGTGCTTTGTAAGTGACCCCATCTCTGCACCCAGAGCGCTGCCTGGGGCTTCAGGAGATGCACCTAGAGCAACACCCCTGTCTTACAATCCCACATCTGGGGCAGGGCTCTCACATCGCTCCCACAACCCCCAGGATGCTCTCTGCTGAGCCTGTTCTGGCAGGAGCACCGGCCTCTTCCCAGTGCCCCCCACCCAGACCCCACCACACCTCCAGCTGCCCCAAGGCCACGGACACACCCCATGCCAGGTGGGAGATGCCATGGCTGGCTCAGCCCTGTGCCTGCGCTCCCTGGGAGCCTGGCACCACGTAACCCTCCTCCTGAACCACAGCTCTGCTCATGTGGGCCAGGAGAGGCCAAGCCACTGCCACGGCAAGGCTGGGGACGGGCAGGACACCATGCTTGGTGCTCCCGGCGGGGGGTCACAGGATTGTCCCTGTGGAAGTGCGGCCAGTGTCCAAAACCATGGAGAGCCCCTCCACAAGAGGTCCATGAGCTCCCGAGTCCTCTTCGAGAGGGATGTTGGCTGTGTCTGGACACTGCCCATGGAGAGCTGGACAAGAGCTCCACTGACACATCCACCTTGGCAGGCGCCAGGACAGCCGTTCCCTGGACAGCCGCACGGCCAAGGGATGTGCACGAGGAGGAGGGAATGGCTTCCTTGCAGCTGGGACTTGGCAGAGGTGAGGTCTCATGCCTGGTGCTGATCCTCAGATATCATCTCTGGTGATTTACGGCCGGAGCACACAAGCGCCGCTTTGGGAAGATCCTCATAAATAGCTCTGGCGTGACAGAGGGCCTGCTGGATAATGGAAAATCGCGGGACCAGCCCCTGCCACGGCTCTGTGCAGTGTCTGCTGTTAACCATGTCGTGACAGCGGGGAGGGGCACATGGCTCCAACTCTTCCCTGTGGAGTCAGGGCCTTTGGCCCCCCCATGCCAGGGCTCACACCCCATCCCACCGAGCTCTGCTGGCCATGCCGTAGGTGCTGCCTTTCTTATCCTGAACTGCCATGTCCCCCTCTTTCCAGCCCCCTCTTGCATCCCATGTGGATTTTGCAGCACTGAAGTGGAACAATCTTTGTCTGGAGGCTCTGCCACCTGTTACCAAGACTTGTTGAAGCCTGGCTTCAGAGGAACTGGCTTTCCCTCGAATGCCAGACACAGAAATCATGGAACGGTTTGGGCTGGAAGAGACCATAAAACCCATCCAGTCCCACCCCCTGCCATGGTCAGGGACACCTTCCATTATACCAGGCATCTCCAAGCCCCGTCCAACCTGGCCTTGGACACTGCCAGTCATTGTGTTTCCCTGTTACGTCCTTCTTGAAAGCTTTCTGCTCCGAAGGTCACCTCCTGCTCCCTTCTGCCACTGAGGAGGGACCGTCTTTGCAGGACTTGCACAGGACCTGGGTCTCCCTGCCCAGCCCCTCACTGACCTCCCTGTGCCACCCCCACAGGCTGATCCTGTCCCTGCACACCCTGGCCAGGACTCATCCAGGCGTTCCCAGTCTTGGCACGGGCATGGACCTTCACCCGAGTTCCTGCTCATGCTGGGGAGTCCCGGGGAGATCCCACCACAGCTGAGCTAGAGCAGAAAGGGAAACTGAGATCTGAGCAGTGGAGAAACCATCAGCCTCCCCTGCACTCCTTGGAGCAGCCCTGCTGGCCCCTCGCAGCCATCCCCCGCTCCCAGCACGGCCCCGTGGCTGGTGCCGCTGTCTGGCTGTGCTGGGACGGAGAGGAAGCCGGGGAGGGGCCCATGGCACATCTCCTCTCTGACAAGGGCTACCCAGTGCCCGCTGGGCAGGTGCCCAGGCAGCCGGGCTGGGCTGTCGGCGCTGGCTCTGGTGCTCGAGGACGAACAGATGGGATCCATTAGCAGAGATTATTTAGATATCTCCAAAGGGCTCCGTCACAACCCATTAAACGTAGACAAGCAGACATAATGAGGGCTTAACACGCCGTCGGTGACACGCCTGGCACAGCTCAGCCCCAGCAGAGCACTCGGGGACGGGCGGAGCGGGTCCGATCCCGGGATCCGGGTGTGTCTGGATGCCCCTAGCCCTGGGGTGCAGGCCTTGTCTGGTCCCCCCGTGCGCACCTCCACTCCTGTGCGGCTCAGGTGCCTCGAGATGGGGGGACGACGACTCTGGACATGTTTCCCTGCTCCAGCCCCACCCTTGCTCCCTCTGGCACCTCCCGGAGAAAGGGGAGGACAGCGCTGTCCCCGTGCTCCGGCACCGGGCTGGCTCTCGGTCCCGCTCTGGGCTGACACATGGGGCTGTGCGTGTTCCCAGCGCTGATGCCGGGAGCTGCCAGTGGCCCTGGCCGGCTCAGCCCCCGGCTCGCCCGGGATCACTCCAGCCCTGGGACCCCCCTCCTCCATGGGCCCCCGACGGGCCCAGATGGCTCCGAGCGCCGGAGCCAAGGCCAGGCGGCTGCTGCCGGCACCGCGCCGCACGGTGCCGTTCCCAGCGCCTCCATCCTGGCAGGGTGGCTGCAGCCCGCCCGCCGCATGCCCACTGGAGCCAGGACGGTGCCGTGGCATGCCAGGAAGCCCTTGAAGCCCCGGTGCTGCTCAGTTGTGTCCCCTCCAGGTCCCCACTGCCACTGTCCCCGCTCCTTTGCTTTCTCACGGCGTGTCCTGTGCTCCGGGAATGCTGTGCTCCGGAGAGAGGTCTCCCGTGGCAGAGAGGGCTCTCTGCCCTCTTCCGTGGAGGGTTTGGAGAACGGGCTGTCCCAGGAGATGGAAGGAGGGCAGGACATTCCCTGGGGATTCCCGCAGAGGAGTGGATTTGTCTTCATTAACTCCGGAACGTAGAGCAGCCTTTAATCTAACAGCAATTTGCAAACATCAGAGGAAAAAGGTTGGAAGGGACTGGATGGAGATCCACCACAGCTCCAGGACAATTTCCAGTGGGGGATGTATCCCTTGAACCAGGACTCTGTAGGAGCTGGTGCATCCCTGGACGTGTTCAGCCGGAGCACCCTGGGATAGGGGAAGGTGTCCCTGTCCATGGCAGGGGTGGAACTGGGTGGGCTTTATGGTCCTTCCAATCCAAACCACTCTGACTGTGATTCCTACTCCCAGTACAAAGTCCTGGACTGCCCCAACCCATGAGGGCACAGCTCCTGTCCCCCAGGTGCCACAGGGAGTTACTCCGCAGTGTCCTGCCCAGTGCTTCCCATTCCTGGTGTCTGCAAACCCTGGAGAGCTGTTTCCCACCAGCCCGTGCCTTCTGCTGGCCCCTCCGTGGGGTCTGTGGGACTCCCCAGATTTCAGCAGGGAAGGTTTTGGAACCAACTCAGGTTTCTCAGCCTGTCTAGGTGAGGCAGTTTCAAGGCAGCTCTCCAGGAATTCAGCAGCGCTGAACAGGATCCGGAGGGGATGGCTCAGGTATCTGAAGGTATGTCAAGCCTCCACTCAAGCATTTGACAGTGTTTTCCATGACCTCATTAGGCTGAGGCTCATTAGCCTGCTCTCCACAGAAACTGGAGCTCCTCCCAGGGAGTTCTGGGCCGTTCTCTGTCGCCAGCACAGTAGGTGGGTCATGGCTCGGAGCGCAGCTCTTTATGTGCCATTACATGACTGGGCGCTGCAGTCTCTAATAACGCTATTTCTGGATTGCAGCGATGCTAATTGAGAACTAGTGTGTCATTAATTATACAAATGACTTGATGCCAGCGCTGGATTGTGTCTCTAATTTCTGGAACTACTGTCCTCGTTTGTTTGGTTTGACAGCTCCGAGCACTCGAGGTCTTGCGTTATTTGACATTTTATTCCACAGCCACGGTGATTCCGGGGCAGTGGGTGCCTGGACGTGCGTGTCCCTTATCCTGATTCCAAGCAGAGCCAGCCTGGGATGCCTGGAAGGACTCCTGTCTGTGAGCATTCTCCCCCCACGCTGCCAGGACAGGCGGCGTTACCGGGCTGGGGTTCCACTCGTGCAGGGGCTCTGCTGTGACGGCGCCGTGCCCGTGCCAGGGAACGCATCCTTCTCCCTCGAGGCTCCTGACAGCTCTGAAAGGAGGATCAGCCAGCACAGAGGCTTTCCCAGGTTTCTTTCTTAGCCTGTGCCCTCTGGCTTGTTCAAGTAGCCCGAATCCCAAGGCTCCCTGTGTGACTTCCCTGCAGGGCAGCAGCCCCTGCTGGGGGTTATTCCCAGGGAGTGATTTCATCCATTTCTGTGCATTTCCAAGGGGAATGAGCTGAATCTGGCCTGGGATGAGCCGGCTGGTTCAGGGAGCGTTGCTGGCTTGCGCTGGTGTGCGGGTGGAGACCAAGCAATGCCACAGGGGCAGCAGGTCTGGGTGGGCAGCTCAGGCAGCTCCTGGGGGGCTGAGGCTCAACCTTCCCTCAACTATTTATTTTATTTCTTGAACCTGGAGGATTTGCCTGTTTTAAATCCCTCCCAGAGCTTTTCAGGACTTCGGTTCTGTTCTTCTGGCATTTTTCCTTGTAGTACAATATGATCCCTGTGAACTCCACTGCCTTCAGCATCCCAAATATTTGCAGTATCTTTGTGTGAAATATTTTGGATGCACAGCCCAGCCCCAGGGAGTCCCGGGAAGCACCTCCCAGACAGGGCATTAGGAGCACACATGTGGGAAGGTTGGGCTTTCTGCAGTGGAACCGGTGAGGATCCAGGTGAAAACACGGGAACATCCGACCTCTGCCGCTTTCTCCAAACCCTCTCCCCTGGCAGGCAGAGCAGAACAAGCCATTTTCACACCAAACTCAATCCCAGACTGAAGAGTTCCCTTCTGCAGGGCTTTGCTATCTCCGTCTCCCTGTTGCCAGCTGGTTCCTCTGTCGGAACTGCTGCAGTGCCAGAGGGACATTTTTAGCTGCTCTTATGAAAGGACAACGTGATTTTCTAAAATTACACGTTACCCATTATTTCCTAAGCTTCCCCAGCCCTGTCCCTCTCCTCCCCAGGAGGGCACTGGAGCCAGGTCCAGGCATGGAGCGGGCAGCCAGGGTGGGTTCCCCCCGTGGATTCCCCCCAGATCTCTGTACCCATCTGAAGGTCAGCGCGGTCCCACGCTGCCATCTGGCATATTCTCCCCCCGAAATGCTTCCCAAAACAGCCTCCAGCAGGATCTTTTCCATGCTGCCTCTGTGTCCCATGCTGCAGGATCACCCCACATCCAGCTCTGACGTGGTTGTGCTCAACACGAGGAGTTTTTTCCAAAAGCTCCTTTCAGCAGCTTTTCCAAGCCTGTATCAGTGGTCACCAAGGGGATTTTCCAGTCCCTACGTGTACCATTGCGTGGTGCCCACAGGGAATCCTGCACTGAGAGATTTTCCTCTCTCTGAGGAGTCCTTCTTTGGCTTTTCTCTTCCTTTCCTTTCCTTTCCTTTCCTTTCCTTTCCTTTCCTTTCCTTTCCTTTCCTTTCCTTTCCTTTCCTTTCCTTTCCTTTCCTTTCCTTTCCTTTCC